>BGPR01043311.1:0-12986 GCA_013235015.1 Araneus ventricosus
GGGATCGTCAATCTGAGGCATTCTAATTATTGGAGATAGGGATGGCCAATCAGATGCATTCAATTATTAGAGATAGGGTTGGTCAATATGTGGGATTCAATTATTGGAGATATGGATGGTCAATCTGAGGCATTCTAATTATTGGAGTACGGATGGTCAATCAGAGGCATTCAATTATTGGAGATAGGGATGGTCAATCTGAGACAGGAATTTGAAAACCAGGACTTCTATTCACACTACCAAATGTCTATTAATGATAGCACGAACACGCTCACGAAATTTAGTAATATTTAGGTAATCTAAATTGTGGAGCTTTGATTATTCGCTAAAGTAGAGTGAATGTATTCTATCCATAATGAAAATCAGTAAGAATTCTTCAGAAGCTGATATTTAAATGAAATTAGTCTGTTTCTCTTAATATTCAATATGAACTATTTACTTAACAGTAAAAAATGGAGTAATTTGGGATATTTTGTAAAAATCGGTACAAGCGCTGAATTTTTTCTCTATCCGAGGCAAACGGTCTAAAATCTGAACTGTCCACTCGTTTCAGGTTAAATGTTAAGCGAAGAAAGGAAAGAACAAACAAACTTTCTATCCTATCTCATATATTGGAATCACTGGACATGATGACTTGATAGTACTGTCTCGCTTTCGAGGACAGAGGGTTCCCTGTTCGAGACCCGATTCTTCTAAAGCGGGACATCATCTGTTCAACTCCACGATTTTTGGAACACGGAAAGGAAAACTCTTTCGTCAGTGTGGAAACCCTATGAAATTTGGCTTAGAGAATTGGAAGTGTTCGAATTCCGAATAGTTTGAAATCAAATTGAAATGGCCGGATGACCTTTTGATACCTCGCCGCGAGGGTAGCGGGAAAACAAAACCGCTACCTAGATTGGTACCCCTCGAAGAGACAAAGTTATGTTGAAAGTAAATGTGGAAATTCCCGTGTGGGGAAGAAGGACTGTGGGTGGGAGTAAGTCTGGGACTTTGAACCTTCTCAAACAAGGTGTATCAAAACAAACTTTGGAACATCCGTGAATGACTTGCCTAAATTTTTCGACTGGAACGATGGGAATACAAACCAGCTGTTGGGACAAATGGAATGGAATGGAGTACTGATGAATGCCCAGCTTAAGAATTTGCCTTGTTGGTAGACCTGGTGCAAGTTAAATCTAACGTCGAAGCTCAAACTTGCTTGTGGCAACAGCTTCGTCCTGCGTGCGCTGTCTACCTCGCTCATGCGTAGTGGAGAGCTGAGTACTATAAAGGCTCAAGCATCATCTGTCATCTGGCTCTTACTCTCTTCTTGCACATGCTATGATTTATGTTCCTGTTGTCGACATTTTAATTATCATTTACCTTACTTTTATCTTGTTAAGTTTATTAAAGTTATAATTGTTATTATGGGTTAGCTTCTTCAGCATTGCGTAATGTTTCCTCACACCTGCACGAGCCAGTATGTACATGCATACCTGTAAACGGTGGTTTGTACCTTCCAAGTTACCTTGCCTAAATAAATTCAGCAGCTACTCTTTGTCGCGATAACTTAAAGTTAATTCTGGCCCTGGTGCTATAGACATAGTGATAACCATGTTAGCCTATTGACCACCGTATAAATTCAAAATAGCAACCTTTACATTAGGTTTGCTAAATGCTGGTGGGTCGTGGAAATTTGTTAAGAGGATGCCTGAGGTGGGATCTTCATCATCTGATTATTGACATCAATATTTCGAGGTCCGTTACAAAATAAACCTCTTGTGGGTTCAAAACGATACGCTAATGAAACTCAATAAGCAAACTCGTATTGGATTTCTCTAAAGACAGAAAAACAATTTTTATCTAAAAATTTCTGTAAATGTGAATGTGGCAAATATGACACTATTGCCATAAGACCTTTTTGTTCTTTTTCTTTATAGAGGCACAGAATCAATATAAAATCCTAATTAAAAAGGCAAAATTCTATCTCACAAATAATTTCATCGCCCCTTGGATTTTATCAATTGAAAAAGTGCCGAAAACAGAGTTGGCAAGAGGTTATTTTGTACTAGATTAATTATCTCGTGGTTCTCCTCTCATTAGTGGCTCCAAAAGAAGCAAAGATTACAGTCATCATTCTAAAGGCCGCCGCGAAAACTACACGTGGTCAAGTGCGATGTATCTTTTTTTTTTCTTTTTAAAGTTACAAAACCTTTACCCAGAAAAAATCTACTATATTTTTGTCATCAACAAACTAAAAAAATATAAATAGCCCTTCCTTATCACAGTTTTAAACCGTTTTCGTTATCAGCGATTGTATAATCTAAATAATTTCCTAAGACACAGATGGTGGAGATGGATATTTGTTGCGCACGGAAGAGGACACTTGGATTCTAGCCAAGTGGTTAAGCGGGGAAAAAACGAATGGAAAATAAAGACGATCAGATAGATACACAACTATGGCAACATCCTTTTGGTCAGGATTAAAATGGCCGTTGCAGCTTTAAAGAAAGAGCTGTCAAAAAGATTGGGATTCAAGCCGAACATTCTTGTAGCTTTGGCAGCTTTTTGGGTGAATTTTTGTCTGCTTGGTGTCCTGAGGTCCAATGCTGTGATATATAGAGCACTTGTTGATGTATTCCATGTTAAACGAGAAGACGCAGCGTGGCCTTCTGGGATATTTGGATTTTTTATGTGCGTTACAGGTCAGTTTGTTTTTGTTCTAAGGAAGATGAGATTCATTTCTGATGAAAGATTCTGCATATTTAATAATTAATTAAAGGATCTAAGTATTCTTACGATTTTATAAGGTGACTAAATGGTTTGGATAAGTCGAACCAATCCTGATTTCCGACTGTTAGTCCTGGATTAAAAAACTTTTCTTTTCTGTATTAGTCCCGGATGTGAATTAAATAACCTGGATTGCCCTGCTTTTTTTTCTTTTCTTTCCAGTATAAAATGATAAAAGATAGTTCATGATAAAAGAAAAAAGATTAATTAGATTTAATTTTTTTTCCAGTAGTTAGTTCATGATAAAAGAAAAAAGATTTATTCGATTTATTTTTTTTCCCTAAGTTATCTTCTGAATTCTACAATACATAGAGATAATGATTTATGACTGATGTGAACGAATCAGCAAAGTAATAGGATTATTAATGCTGCGTTATCCTCTTCCTGCTTTTTTAAAAAATAAATTTATTTTATTTGCTTTTTATTTTTATTTGTTTATTTATTGAATTTTATCGTATAAATAAAGAAATTCACCATCACCGGTTGAAGTTTGGAAAATCTGGTCCCTTTAAATTTAATTAAAATATCTGTATGAAATTTCAACACCTCTGAAGTAATGATTTGCTTTTGTAAAAAAAATTGGTTGCTCGAAAATTAAACTTATTGCATTATAAGAGGAATGTTTGGTCGGCACTTTCTTGTACTAGTCATATTCGTGTCTCTGCCGTTACGTAAATTGTAAATTCGTAAGTAACTTGTGTAGCGATTTAGCTAAAATCTCCGAGTAGAGAAAACTAATAACAAAATCGAAATATTTGAATTATAGAAATAATCATGAACTATATTCACACTCGAATCATGTACGCAATTCCACTTAGTTATCAATATACGTAATTCAAGTGATAGCACATCATATGAACTTCAGTAATTCATATATATAAATAATGTAGTGAAGTACATTTTGTTGGGTCAGTTTAAAAATATTTTTCTCCTATTTACGTAAACTAAAAAGTTAACTTTTAATAACTTTCTTCAAAAAGAATATCTTAATTTGTGATTTCCATATCACCCAGACTATGCAGCTGAGTGCATTTTATATCTTTAAAATGCTCTGTACGTATTCCTAATGACGTATTAGAATCACGAAGTCCATAATAGAATTTCCATTATTCGGACTGTCTGATCCATAAGTTGAGTATACTAAACCAGCGATTCCCAACCTTTTTGATTGTGCGGACCACTTGTGTAAAAAACATTTTGAGGACCACTAACTAAATATATACGTGAAAAAACATATATACATAAACACATAAAATAATACATATATATGTAATAATCTCACTAAATCTTACTTTAAATTCTAATATTATATATTTTAAATTCTTAGTACTATATTAATGTATTCCAAAATCGATTTTCTTAAACTCCAGTTTCGTTTTATTTCCAGCGCTGGAGGTATATTAAATCTCTCGTTTGGAATATTTATTACTAAACGAATATTTTAATCGCTTCCACGCGCCAACATAAATCGCGAAATCAGCGATTTATTGCCGCCATGCTTTTCCCTAAAACACTTACGTAATTTACTAAAAATAGCTATTATTCCCTTCACTTTGATCACGTGTCTATATGTTAAATCCCTACCTGAGGAAATGCAGGGATTTTCTGTTCGCTTTTTACTTGAAACTTAATGACAACACTTGAAACTCACCTGACTTCGACTCTTGACTCCGCCTACCAATACGCTATCCGTGTCCCACAGGTTGGGAACCTCTGTACCAAACCATTCTGTTTGAAATATATTTTTGTCAAATTCCAAAGAAAACCAATTTATTTTTGGGAAAAACAAATTAACGATTTCTGAAGATGTTTTATGCAAAAGTACAAAGTAGTTAAATGTTGCTTTTTTGCCATAATTTTTATTGTAAAAAGATATATCTAGATAGTTAACTTTACTGAACTATAAAATAAAATGGTCAGTATTTATTGTTATTGCTTCATTTCGTATCTCTGTCATTAAAATTTCATTCAGTCTTGATCAATTTTAAACTGTAAATTGTTATGTTAATAAGTTTAGTTCTAACAAAATATACAAAATATGACTAATTATAAATTATGTTTATGTTCAGGTCAAGTGCGCGTATATTTCTTCAATAGAAGATTTTCGATTTTCACTTAATTTTCATATTTCTTCCGATGAAATAGAAAATATTATACGAAGATGCACAAAACTAAAAGTCTTCTCTTTAGGACGTTTTTCAAGTACACCTTTTCCACTCTTTAGAACACTAAGAACAAAGTTAGCTTAGGAAAAAGTAAATATTATTAACCCACAATTTCAACCGATTCAGATTAAACAAAAGTTCTAATTTAATAATTGATTTGATTTTTACGGCTTATTAGCTTAGTAATCTGATTATAAATCAAGTTAGTTTTATGTTGTAAACTATCGATTTATTGATAGATTATAAGGTGAACGTTCATTCAAAACACTGGATATTCTGTTTATTAAAGTAGTCCATGGCGGTGGGTGATTTATTTAAAACAGTCGTATTCTGAAAAGTTTAAATAAATATACATACATACAAACTTCCATATTCCAATGTGTAAAGCAATTACTTTTTTACGGTTTTAGAGATTTTACGCAAATGGAGTATTTAGCCTACTTATTTCTTCAAAACAGATATTCAGTTTTATTGAGGAACGATAAGTGACCTGAGATTGCTGCAATTTCATTTTATATGAAAAAAAATTCCAGTATTTTTGAAACAAATAATGAATGCAATTGAACTTGCATCATTTTTGCAAAAAATAATGAGTTAGGGTTTGTTTTATTTTGGACAGATTGAAAACAATACGCAAATATTGATAAATAAAAGGCTTTCGTCAGAGAAAGAGAGCATGAAATTTCATGGACAAATGTGAAAGTTTTGGATTTTTCTTTTTCTTTTAATTTTAAATCAAAACTGCTCATTGAAGTTTGCAAATGTTTTACTTATATGACGACAAAATAATATTATAAAATTATAACTTTAATCATCCAATAACTTAAAAGAAAAATCAAGCCATATTTCGAAATTATGGACGAAAGTGTAAAATAATAATAAAAGTTTAAATTTATGAAGAAAATTATTAACGGACATCTTCGAAAATTCTCCTTATCAGCATTACTATACATAGACTATGGTCAACATAATAAGATCAAATTCTTGGCCTGAAGGAGAAAAACAGTGAAAGTAGTAGAGTAAAATATTTTATTTGTGCTTCTTAATCTCTTCTCGCTTTTTTAAATAATTAACAATTTCATTTTTCAGAATTTGTATTTCATTTTACTTATTTACATGTATTTTGAATTTTACAATCACCCCATATACCCCCTCTCCCTTCGCCAGTGTATCCCAGATTGTACGTCCGGATTCCAGAGCGACTCGGATTGAAGTTTCGAAAATTTTGTCGCTTTAATTTTGTCTATTGACTATGCAGTTGAAACAGAATATTTACAGGACAAACCAGCGGGAGTGGCCTCCCCGAAACTTTCTCGCATACGATCAGTAATGCGGGGTGGGTAAACACCCAGTGGGTAGGTAAATATTTTTGGGGTATTTACCCAAGGCCTGGTTATTTTGAGAAAAAAAATTATGAATGGTGATTTACAATGAAACTTATAAAATTTATGAATTCCTAAAAACTTAATATTTTGCAAAAAAATGCGTATGTTCGCAATTTTTACGCACGCTGAGGTACCACTACTTTATTTAACGATTTTGAGTACGAAATCTTACTATAGATATCACACAACATTTCACCACACCTCTGGTTAATCACAGGCGTCCATCTAGAGAATGTCAGAACGAAGTTTCGTTTTAGGGGGTTGCCATAATTTCCGAAGCGCGTGTTTGCGGCTCGCTACAATTTCCTTCGTAGACCTCCAAGGTCAAAAGTCAACCATACTAACTTGAGTAAAATAAGCGAAACGCTCGCCAACACACAGTCGCAATGTGCATTTTGAACCAAATATGTAATTTGAACACCTTTTTTTCAACAGATTGAAACGAAAATTGGACACAAATCTACAATTAAGGTTAGAAGGCCACATACCAAATTTCATATATCTATGTCATTATCTTAAAGATTTATTGTGTTCACAAGTTTGCGATTATACAGACAGACAGTCAACCCTTTGATGGATTTGGCCCAAAATCTTATACGGACCTACATTCATGATGATAAAACTGTGTACCAAATTTTCTCCATCTAGCTATTCAAGTTTTTGAGTTACAGTGTTCACATGAAAGTGAACAGACAGACAGACTTCCCTTCGACGGATTTTGTCCAAAATTTGATAATAACCTGAAAATTGTGTGTCAATATCACATACCAAATTTCATTCCTGTATCTCTAATAATTTTCGAGTTATCTTGTTCACAGACGTAATTCTAAAATAGTGTTTTTCGGACTCGGGGATATCTAAAACACGAAGATTCGTCAAAATCTCGAGTTCGAATTTTTTGACGATTACACTATTTTCTCTTTGTATACTTCGTATACCAGAAAGTAAAAAGAATTCCTAAGACTTCCACGAAATTAGATGTCTTCTTAGTCTCAAAGTTCTTTCTCACTGTTTTGATTATGTTATTTCAAGTTATTTAGCTGAGTTACACAAACACTTTTAGAACTACACCAATCCAGATTGCTTATCAATTACGCTAAATATCCATGTTTTTAAACTTTGCATTTATTTTATTATCATCTGCTTTTATCTATTTATAACATTTCTCAGCTACTCATTGCATTCGTCTTTCCTTTATATTACCACTTTTATATAAATTTAATTTTTCGCTTGAATAATCTTTGATTTCGATCAGAACAAAAAACAAATTGTTCACTCCAAATAGAAATGAACTTCAAAGGGCAAACACTAAACCCAAACGATTTTGAATCCTAAGAAATTTGAGTATTGAAACAGAAAAATTTAAAAAAAATTAAACTCTGTCTCTTTCGCCGTTTAAAGATGAAAAAACACAAAATGCATTACACATGATATTTTGAAACTGAACGATTAATTTTCTTTCAGGGTTCTAATTGTTTTAGAAACTTTCCAATTAATTACCCAAACTCTTTATTGCCAGATTTCCACCTGAAAATCCAATGTTCGTTTTGTATGTTCAGTCAGTAGACTGGAAATATTTTACACAATAAAAAGCGTCATTTCAAGAAATTATTTTGTTTCGTTACAGACTTGTATTCTTATTTATTTTATTCTTTTCATAATTGTAAATTTCCTGCTTGTAAAGATGGAATTTTATAGTCGATTTTTAACACACTTCCTGATGTGTAGAGTTCTGCAGTTTTTCACAGTTTTTTGTTCCAATATAATATGTTAATATTTTCAGAACTTAATCAATCATCAGTTAATCGATTGATCTTAATTAAATCTTTATTTCATATGGAAGCGCCATCTAGTAGTGAATTTAAGAAAAATATGATTTCAAGATTCCACAGTATTTCTAATAATAAATTATGAAATATATCAAAGAATAAAATGTAGAAAATAATAAAGTTAAAAAACACGCTTTTATTAATGTGCTAAAAAGTAGAAAATAATCGTTTTTCATAGAAAAACGCATTTTGAACCTAGCATAATTGCAATAGTACATGTATTTTTTTTCTTAAATTATTAAGTAATATCATTGAAATTTTATTATCGTATTATAAAAGTTAATTTGGTATAATCAAAGAATTAAGTTGCAAATTGTAGTGCCACTTACCTTCCACCAAAAATTATGAACAGAGGTTAAGAACCTCTGAGTTCATAAACTCCGTATAAACCCGTGCACACATCAAAAAATATGAAAATCAAAAATATGCAATAGAACCACGGGTATCCAAACCCCAGAAATCCGAAATTTTGGATAATCCGAACATCTTTTTTTTATTTTTCTGAAAAATTGTGTACTGAAAAATGGAGGAATAACAACAATTGTGAATCAGAAACGAAACTAATGTTTATTCCTAATTTAGGAAAGGCATTCGAATTGGTCTTTAAGAATGAATACAGTACCTTAATTAGTAGAAACAAAGTCAGATATCTTCTTTTTACACTCAATTTGTTTGCCACTGTACCGTGAGAATCGCCGCGTGCTCTTTCCGTGCGCCTTCATAGAGCAGCTAGAGTCAATATTCTACTGCTTTTGGATAGAAAAATATCTAATAAAGAAATAATAATATCTAATTTAAGCCTTTTTTTTACAGACTATGTTTAAAAGTCTGTTTTGAAATTCTTTGTGGATAAATGTTTTCTTCCTTATTTTGTTTCCAATTTTTTTCTGGAATAGGTTCAGGCCTCAGAGGAAAAAAATTAATTTCGACCTTAAAGTCGTTTTCCTCGACAGAAAACCTATTCTAATTTTGAATCTGCATGGATGGAGGCTTCTGATGATATCATCCATCGGATTCTTCTTCCTCCTCATTCTTTTTCATTCGTTTTTTGTTAATATTATTGTATTTTTGCCTCTAGCACAGTTAAAACTTTCCTTATTTTGTTTTAATATCTACTGCATTTGGTGTATCAAGAGTATTTTACCGAATTACCAGAATAATCCGAATTCCCCGGAATTTCATTATTATTAATAATTATTTTCATTCTTACAGTCTAAATTTTGTATCTGTACATTACTTATTTTCCAGGTGCTGTATCAGGGTTCCTCACCCATCACATAAGCGTAAGAAATCTGGCTGTGATAGGCGCAGTTCTCGCTTCTGTGTCTGTAAGCACTTGCAGTCTTGCCTCGGAAATGAAACACATAGTTTACTTGTATGGAGCTTTGCAAGGTAAGCAACAAATCTTAAGATGACTCATTATTGGAAATTGCCTAGATTCTATTGCTAATTAGTTATGTAATAAGTAAAATAGTAATAACGCAAATACTATATTAACTCCTTAGAATTCATTTCGTTTATTCATTTATTTTCGACAGTCTGGGGCACATTTCGGTACGAGTATGGTAACACATCATATAAATAACTGTGTTCCCGGTTGCAGAAAAGCATACTACAGGGGCAGAATTGGTTGTCGATTCCTTCCCTGTAATATCGTATCATAGGCTCGTTGCATAGAGTGAATATTAACTCTTTCAGCATTGAAGAGTCCGAAACATCCATTCAAGCACAGTCTGGCGATCGCCCGAACGTCCCTTCGAATTTTCCACGCCCGTTCGTTAACTTCGATTGATTGAATCCCAGAGGCGTGGGACAGTGGCGACTCCCGGATTTGGCCCCCGGGGCCCCCCCCGGAGATCATAAAAATTTTGTATCGCCGTGACGAATGTCAAACCTTATAGCTTATGTAAACCAAAACACTTTGACTTTACAGGCTTTACTCACTTGTCAATAAGAACCATAAAGAACAATACAATACATTCGATAATTTAATAAAAATTACAATGAAATAACTAGCCAAAAAATGTCTTCGACCGCGTCAACGCTACAAGTACAAGTGGAATGACTAAAAAATTAGGAAAAGTTTTGAACCTGTCATGTTATTATTATTTGTTTTTTTTAAAAGTGAAATTAGAACAAATAGTTGCAATGATTTAAAAAAAAATTAAGAATTCTGACTTAGCTCGGGGGGGGGGGCTGTAGCCCGATAGCCCCCCTGGATTCGCCATTGACGTGGGATTTGTTTATTATAGTAGTTAACCCTGAGGGAAGAACCGAACCCATTTCCTTGTACACACCTCCTAACAGTCATCGGCTAAGCAGAGTTCTCTTTTGCATACCAGCCCCTTATATTAAGAATAAGAGCTATAATTGCGGTTTTGGATCGGGGGAGATAGAAACTCTCTTATCTTCTCTTATCGGGCGTTTCAGTATTCTGAGGCCCCTGGGAACCGAGGCTCTTAGGATTAAAAGGGTTAATGGCGTACATTGTGGGGACTGGAGGATCCCATAAAGCCCAAGACTGTAATCTGACTGTCTGTAAGATATTATTATTAATTACACGAATTTCGCCAATTTAATCGTGACAGTTTAAATTAAAAGTATATTTTATTTAAATAAATATATTATTATTATTACTTACTTATTTAGGAAAAATTATTTTTATCCGAGCTTCAATTAAATCTCATCAATTTGTAGATACTGCCACTGTGACAGTATTAGTTAGCGGTATGTTGATTTATAAGGTTTAATTTACATTTGTTTAGTTTACAAAAATTTTAGATATCGTCATTCGACATCATGAATGCTTGTTGTATCCACATTTATACGAATGTATAACTTCCTTTATGTAAAATTTATTTACGAAATTTCGTCCTCGTATCACAAAGATATTGTAAAATATTGAACAATATTCGCAATATTGTATAATATCATATAATAATATATAATATCAATTTTTTAAAAAATATGTAAACTATTCTCTACTATATATGTCTACTTATTCTCTACAGTTTTTATAAATTTTTCTTTTCAACTTTTTCAGGTATAGGTGTAGGAATCATCGTACCACTAACTCATGTTGTTCTTAACCGAAGTTTCACAAAATACAGAGCATTTGCCTTAGGGGTAGCCTATTCTGGCTCATCGTTAGGGTCTTTCGTGTTTCCTCCAGTGACAAATGTCCTGCTGTACACGTATGGTCTTGATGGAACTTTTCTTCTATTGGGCAGCATCATGTTGAACTCATTGGTCGGCGCTATATTGTTTAATTCGTCCAACCCTGAGAAAGAAAAGGAGAACAAACAGTACCATACACAATGCGCAACAGTGTGTGAGAATTCAAATAAACACAATGGCTGCAGTATTGTACAGAATAGCTTTATTAAATATGAATCAGGCTTGAAAGACGAAGGTAAGTATAAAAAAATGTGGGGTTTTTTTTAAAGAAATTTTCAGCTTCTTAATTTAGTTTATCCACTTACCATCATATTTCATACTAACTCTACGGGATGCTCACTAAAGTCCCTTATACACTCAGACACCCTTAATTTCCGAACGACTGCAGCTATAGTCATAAAAGCGCTATGCCTTGAAACCACTTACAGCGCCACCTGGCACCAAACTGCGGAATTAGCGTTCCTATCTCGAAAACGGGAAGATACAGGGTGGAAAAGTCAATCACAAAGTTGTAGAGCATTATGGATTTAGCACAAAAAGACACCTTATGGATATTAATCGGGGTGGGTTGTGTAGCACCACGCCACCGAGAGGACGTTTAGCCCCTTACGTAAGATTTAACGTGCAACAGGCCCAATATGTGACGGATCTTCAGTGGAATCGAGTTTCGAACCTGGAAACTCTTCCGCTCCGAGGCCGACACCTTACCACTAGGCCACCACGGCCTATCTAAAACGTGCAGATTCATGAAAATCTCGATATCGAATTTTCCCACAATTGCAATATTTTCTCTTGGTCCACTTCTTGCACGAGAAAGTGAAAACTATGAGATATTTGAATTTTTCTGCTTTAATGATTTGATCACACTTATTTGATTGTAAAATATTAGAAATATTTTGAAATAAATACCTAACAAAATAACCCACAAAAACACATAATGAATAGTCCTTTTTTCAAAATATTGCATTTCATTAACTGCTTCATTCTATAAATTATTTAATTGTTTT
Organism: Araneus ventricosus; assembly: GCA_013235015.1. Classification (NCBI taxonomy): domain Eukaryota; kingdom Metazoa; phylum Arthropoda; class Arachnida; order Araneae; family Araneidae; genus Araneus; species Araneus ventricosus. The sequence continues at coordinate 12,336 of BGPR01043311.1, forward strand.
CTTTCTTTTTCTAGGTAGGTTAAACGAAAAGCATTTTCAACATGTCTTGAATAGATCTCCCCCAGACCTTTCATTGTACGCTGATAAGGAAGAACGTGGAACTCTGCGCCATCCAAAATGCTGTTGCAAACTGACGCCCAGTTGCAAAATGGCCATCGAAATTCTGTCTAGTCCTCATTTCCTGATTGTATCAGCTGCTTACGCTGTATACTTCTCGACTTCTGCTATTTTCCTTATGGTTGTGATGGATTTTGCTAAAGGTTGGTGTGAAATTCTGGACCATTTATTTTTTTAAATGTTGACTTATTAACTAGGAATGCATTTTATATTGTAACAAAAATCTTTCTGTGGGTGTATGGTATAGACAGTCCAACACGCAGGATAATGGAGAATGAAGGTTTATTCACAAAAGTGCAGTAAAACACGTAGCACAGGTAACAGGAAACAATAGATTTTGCACAGATTAGCAACGTACACAGACAACAATTCACAGGTAATAACAGTTCAGCACTTTGAGATTTAGCAATACAAACAGTCAGCAAATAACTAATAACGACAATAACATCACTTTCAATAGCACTCAGCTCACCGGCTTCCTATTCGCACTGCAGACGAAACTCCAAAGTCGTTCCAGTGAATCAACACTCCACT
>BGPR01043313.1:0-12986 GCA_013235015.1 Araneus ventricosus
TAAAAATATTTTTACAAATATGTATTCAAGAGAATCCCATGAAACTTACAGATTTAATTTGTAACAATAAGACTCTTATAAAAAATTTTAAAAATTATTCTTCTAACTTAGGTTTATGTAAGGTTTTAAGATAAAATTCTTAAAATGTTCCCCGGTTCCCATTGCGACCTCAAAAAGGGGGTCTCCTTACAAAGTGGTCTTCTCACAATAGATCCTTTCACAAAGATCAACAGAGTCATCAGTCACTGCCGCCCGGTGACAGGTCGAATAGCCCCCATACGGCGCGTAATGACCGCAGAAGGGGGAATACAATTCTTTGTCCAAACCCTGACAGTTTAGAGAGAGGAGCTGTTCTTTCGGCTTGATGATTTCGTTAAACTTAGCAATTTCAATGCCTGCCGCCTCGAGGGTTAAAGCATTTATTAACTTCCATATTTTCTATTGGAAAAAGATCCGTAAATTCTTTGAGTACTACATTGAATTTAAATTGGTCGTAAATTGGATTTTTAAAGTTTATAGTCATTTAAATTATTGTTTTTTCTGGGTGTTTCTTCTGATATTTTGCTATTCTTGTTTTATATAGATCATTAATAAGAAGTAGGAAATCTTGATTATCTCTTTTGTAGTTATTAGGATATTTTCCAGAATCTTACAAAATTTGTTTTTAGTAAAGAAAATGATGTTGTTTACCTGTCTATAGTTAAAGTTTTTATTAAAATCGTCTTCAATTCCTTTTAGTTCTTGATATATTAGATTATAAATGTCTTCATTAGATAATTTATTTAAATCCTTTCTATTTTTTCCACTACACCTACAATCTGTTTTGTTAATTCTTAAATGACAACCATTTCCCTTTTAATATTCACAGCATTAAAGATTTTATCATTGAACATATTCTGGAATATACAATCTAAAAAAATCGCAATCATTGATGCTTAGATGGAAACTAAGGGCTTTTTTCTTAATATGTCTAAATTGGTTTTATTCCCCTACAAGAAATTCATGTCTCTGCCTCTTCTGTTTTGTTTTTCTGTGCATCTTTTGCAAATATAGATGGCGCCAGGGGACTAGTGTTTACTTTAATAACTACTTCTTCTTGTTAGTGTGGGTTAGTATTTACATAAAAGTCTTTCTCATCTTTCAATTTTGATCATAGGGTAAGTTTTTTAATTTATGAAGGCTTATTAACAGAGCTTGATGGTTAATATTTTAAATCATCTTATTAGCATTTTGGTATTTGTGTTATTTCCTTTTTCTTTTGACTATTTGCTTTTATGTACTTTTATCATTGGTCCTTTGTTTGGGGAGTTCGGGCTATGAGAAGCTATGTTTGGCGAAATGTTAGCTTCTTACAGAAAATTTCCTAAATATTAATTTGAATCCATTTCGAATAGTTCTTAGCCCTTGAAAAAGTGGACTAGAATGGATTCCTTGATTTGTTTTTCGTTGTATTCGATTCACTATGAATTTATTTTTATTTCTTTCTTTATTTATTTTAGGCTAGATCTTCATTTCTATTGTTCTCTGTTTTTTGTTTTGCAACCGCAATTGCGCGCTACTTAAACATTGTCTTCATTTTATCTATTTTTTCTTAAATTATACTCTTTAACTTTTATTATGTACTAGCCCTCTGAGCGACTAATAGGTCAGGGTAAGCCGTCTCAAAAATATCTCTCTGCTTGGCAATGGTTTCCTTTAAGAAATATCCCCCGTCACGCAAGAGGTGTTTGAAAAGGGAAGGCCTGAATTTTCCCCCCTCTCATTGTTATCTGCGGGAGGTCTAATTATCCCAGCGGAGAGAGTCTTTCCCGTTCCTTATCTTTAGCATATCTCCTTCCCAGAGACGTCCGGAAGGGAGTGTTAAAGGTGCGACCGCACAAGGCCCCGCGCCGCTGACTGATTTTGTAAAATGAAAATGATATCTGTTTTTTTAAATCCAAGTATAAATACATTTGAATTTAATTATACAATTTGTGCACATTTTACATCTACCAATCTAAGGCAAGGTTGGGTTCTTTAAAGTCGTGAAAGATTTGAATATCTTACAAGTTGCACATAAACTGTTACAAACTGAGACGCATTATTGACAGAAAATATAAAAAATAACTGAAAACGAAACACAACGCTTAACATGTGTTTGTGTATGAATAGTGGCTATAATTTTATAAAGTGGCTATTTTTATATTTAGTTAGGAAGGAAACAATAAATTTTGTTAAGAAAGCTAAGCATTTCATAAATTTATTAGATTGCGCTCCAGGCTTAAGCCATCAAGAACAATTGTTTGTTACTTTAAGATGTAGATGACTCTGGAAGCACATATAAAAGCAGGGCCGGTTCAAGTCCTAAACGGGCCTATAGACAATACCAGTTTCAATTTCTTTTTTACTCAGATGAAAAACCAAATATTTTTCATTGTTTTTCATACAAGCAATTATTAAGACTGACTAAACTTAAAAAGAAGTATATTTAATTTGCCGATCACCTTCAGGAGAGTGGTTTCAATATCTCAGAAATAAAAAAAGCTAAAATTTAAAGAAAGTTTTTTAATGAGTGGTGAAAAAATAGCAAAACTTTTTTACACTGTCTAAATAATCTAATATAAAATTTCTAGGGATATTTTGCAGCCAGAAAAACGGTAAAACAAACTGGATCACACTGATTTTCTCGTTAAATTAAAAACATGAGAAAAAACCCTATGAATAATGTTCTGAAATTTAAACAATATTTGATTTCAATTTAAATAAGTTCCAGTATACGGCTCTTGCAAATTAAATGAAAACACTAAATTAAATTACCTTGAAAATAATGCATAAAAATATCATAAGGCATTGGAAGCCTCCAAAGATATTGGGTCCCTAGTCAGTAACCTACTTTACTTATTAGATAATCAGGGCCTGTTTGCAAAAACGATTTGTGTTGAAACGGCAAAAGACTTGACAGTAAAATGTTGTTGACTAAAAATATCGTGAAATATCATTTCGAAAAATATCGTGAATCGGAATTCATACTATCTACTTTTAACAACTGCAAAGAAAATAATTGAGTAGTTAGTTGTAGGCGACACCTAAATTTAAGAATTAAAGTACTGGATGGGAAAAAAAGCAATTTTTCTTTGAAGCAACCGATCAGTCTATTTCAACTGTCAATTATCTATTTTCTAGTCATAATGAATAGTGCCATTTTTTCTTTTCAGAAAAGAACGAAATTTATCATGAGCCAAAAGTGTCATTTGGATTTTCATCTAATTAGGATAATATTCACAAACTGTCTGAAGACGATATTCTTAAATCCCTCAAAGACTTAAATGCAACTTTGTAATGCGATATTGATTTATTGAATGAAATCAAAATTCGTCATCGAGTTTTACCATTCAGGGACTCAGTAATACAATATATATTTAAAAATAATTTATTTAAATTGTATCCAAATTTGTGACCGTTCCGAAAAATACATTAACATTACCAATTACAAATGTTTCTGCAGAAATATCTTTCTCGCGATTAAAAATATAAAAAAAATTACTCGAGTTCTAGAATTTGTTAAGAACGATTCAATTTCATAGCCATGATATCTGTCAAATCCGAATGAGCAATAAAATTAAATTGTGATTATATTATCAACGAATTTGCTATAATGAATGTAAGAAAATGAAACAAAAATAGCACATTGTTTGTTACCTTATTCTAGCAAGTCGCAGTCCAAATTGTATTTTATGAAATCATGAAGCAATTATTTTTATTATTTGAATTTTGAACAGTTCTAAATGTGATTGAAATGTTAACTTTTTAAAAATATTTTAGTTATGTATCATTTTCATGTATTCCTTAATATACCAATTTGTGCAAGGTAATAAATAACAAAATGCAATAAATTATTTATTCTGGATAAGAAATTTTATCTGGGTTTCTAGTTCTATTTCTAAAAAATAGGACTAGAATCCCAGTCAAAACTCATTACATTTTTTTCTACATGGTCTTTGCTTTGCAAAATTGGCAAAATAAAAAAATAACAGAAATCTGTTACTTAATTTCAAATTATTCATGCGATTTCAGAGATAAACACCTTTTCAAGGTATTATGCGGAATGTTTGCTAAAATTGCTAAGATAATCAATTTAGGAGTTCATTCAGGGGGATGTCTTCACAAGCATTTTATTTATGAAAAGAAAAGCTTATAAGCATTTCTACGCCATAATAAGAATCTGAGAAACATTTTCTTCCACAAGTTTCCAAAAATCTGCATTGAAACTTCCCTACCTTGCTATTCGTTTTAACGACAAGAAATTCAATAGTTACCTCCAATGTTCCTTCCTACCACATGCGAGCAAGTCTATTGTAAAGCTTATCACCACGAATCTGTCACTGTCAACCAAGTCATCAATGGAGGGGAAAGCAGAGGCGAGAAAACACGGACTGCAAAATTGCTTATGACTTCAAAATTCAAACCAGGAAAAGCCTTTGTTCCCATCTTCAAATAGACCGAAAGAGATGAAAGAACACGGTTCTGCGAAAGTCGGAGTAGATTTGCTTAACGTAGAAATCCGTTTGCGGCGCTCAGAGGGCTACCCCTCAGAGGGCTGTTACACGCGACTTCGTGCGCGAAGAATTTGAATTATTAATTTTTTTTAAATTCACAAATATAAGTGTTTCTTTACATGTTGAAAAGGGAAATTAAAAGTTTTGACGGTTGATAATGCATAATTGGACGACTAACATGAGTGTATGCTGTTATAGTTAGGAAATCTCTTAATCTATGCTAACACACTTTTGTATACTACGTTTTTTGCACGGATGTAGATGTTTTGTCCTCTGGACGAACGTGAACACGCCACATACAGTTGCCCACAGGAAAAATATAGTTTTTCTAAATGTACTGCTTCCCCTTTGAGTGTCTGACTCTGGTCTAGCAAATGTTAATTTTAAAGGGAATTGTTATATTTTGAACTTGTATGGTAAATCCTTCGGTATTATCGGAATGTGTGAAATTAAAACACTCTCATGACGTTTGGACCTAGGTGTGCAATTTGTAACCTTGCGCAGTCTCGGTACATCGAGGTTACGTATCAATAGTACTGGCATACTGACTTTTAATCTCAACTTGTCGGAAGGTACCCCTGACAATTCTAAGAAGTTGAAGCACTCTAAGGGATATGATGTTACTTGTTATTGCCCATTAGCGTATCTACAGGTAGTTATTCTGTAATACCTCCCTCCAATTGTGATATTTTTTATTTATTTATCTGACCTAAATGTTCATTAATCAGTGTCAAAATTACCAATTCAACAACCATTCTCTATTCCTCACATATTCTCCGTTACTGTAAATTACATCATTGTACTCAATGGTATCATCAGGCCCTTATAATCGGTGGATCCATCATGCTTTGTGTCATCCACTTCTAGCATTCAAAAGAATACATAAAACAAAATATATCTTCGCATATTTTCCTTTAGTTATAATTAACAATAGTTTGTAAAATTAAATTGACTGCAAACTCGAAAATGAAAATCAAGCGTCGAGTTGAGTAATTTCAGTAATTATTCCTTAAATAAATTATTTGTTTATTTTTTTCAGAAGGATCGCATAATCGCGGATTTCTTTATGATCACGTCATGTTTGACATCAAAAATAAGTTTTTCCACGTGTAGTTTGGCCGTGAAGCGTAACAAACAGACTGACATACACATCGCATTTAATATATTATTAAGGATTTATTATATTTGTTAGGAAACGCAGGTAAAAATGACAGTGATATGAACTGCAGTGATTTTTTTATCTAATTAAATAAGCTTTAGAATTCTTTAAGAACCAATGAAAACATTGCCAAACGATATTTGAAAAAAAATAAACAAAAAAAATGGCAAAGTAATTACATCGTTGCCTAGCAACTCATCAGTATAAACTCTAGTATAATTAAATTTGATTTATTTTATAATTGTCTGCGTGTCAACTTTTTCTTAACTTTTGAAAAATTAATTAAAATTGAAGGGAAAATGTCACAGATATAAAATTGATATCATTGAAAAGGTACACTTTTCAACTTTAAGATGGTATAAAAATAATTTTCGGGGAATAATTTGCTCTTAACTTACAGCGGAAAAACAGTTTCGGTTACTTTTTAATTAAATGACTGTTTGAAAAGTTGACAGTGATCGTCTCCTTCTCTTAATTAATAAGTGTGCAAAGTTTGGTTGAAATTAGTGCCGTGGTTTAGGGGGAGATGTGGAATATAGACACAAACATATATACAAGCATACATGCAAACCCACAATGACTTTTCTTTATATTAAGATTAATTAAAATTTTTTTCTAGTTTAAAGTTTAAATTTTCATTCCTTTTTAAAATGTGTTCTATTTTTTCTTGTTGACAGTTTTTATGATAAATATTTGTGATATAGTGCAGTTTTTAATATTGATCAGTTTATTTTCGAAAATATCGTTTAGTCCATATGGAGTAAAAGTTTTTAGTTTTAGCATGTAATATTTTTCTTTTTTTAATCTAGTTATTTTATCTCGGATAATGTCAAGAATATAAAGTGAGAAAGTTTGTGTTAAACTTTTTAATGCTTTTATACAGTTTATTATCGGAGCTGTTTGTATTTATCATGAAATTAAGTGAATTGCTGGTCTGTCCTACTTAATACATTTCGCAAATGCCACATTTTAGATAGTAAATTACATAAAAACATTTGCATCCATATTTAATTTTGTTATCAGACAAGATGAGCCTTTTGCCAAAAGAGGGGGCAAGGTTTACATCTAGAATCATTGCATTGTTATTCTTACTTTGCTCTAGTGTTATTTCACATCGTACTTCTGTTTTTAATTATTCAAAACTCCTCTCTCTGTTTTTAGTTTGACATTATTAATTAAAATCAGTGTTTTAGGCCTTGCGGCGTCATTGATTGAAAGAAAATGTCAACCATTTTATATTTTAGTAGCAATTCACAAAGATTTTAATTATTGAATTAATTTAGATATAGATTAGTACATATTTGAAGTTTCTGCATTGGATGATTGATGTTTTCGTTATTTTCCTTGTGAAGATATGCTATATCATTTATATATCAAAACAAACAAGAAACAAAAGACAAAAAGTCAAAAACAACAAAGACACAATGGCAAAAAATAGACAAAAACCATAATAAATTGAAAAATATCATAGCGAGCCGCTCGTCAGGGAGGGAAGCAAGCTTATGATATTAATATGTGTTTTTTTCTGCTCACGACATACGAAACCCGTTAAAATATATCGCCATCCCTTCAAAAAGCACAAGACAATTAAAAATGGAAAAATTCTAGAATAAAAGAAAAATACATTGAAGATAATTTTAAAAAATCGAAAGCAAAAAATCTGAATTCAAAAGACCTAGAATAAAATAAAATAAAATAGTAGTACTCACAAAAAAAATAAAAGCGAAAAAGGCTTACCACCGCCAAGAATGAACAAACATGTCTGTGAGAAGCACGAGGAAAGGACGCCAAACCAGTTATTGCTGTTGCCAAACAGAGGAAGAAAAGGAGAAAAAGGCTTTGCCAATATATATATATATATATATACATATATGTATAAGAAACAATCATAACAGAATTGCAAAAGCAACATAATCAACAAAAGCATTCATAATACAAAATGTCAAAAAATCTGCGGGAAGAAAAAGGCCGAGAGTTTTTATAGAGAGAAAATAAATAAAAGGGGGATATATATATAAAGGGGAAGCTAATATAAAATAAAAATAAAAAACACAAACCCAACGAATGCGCAATAATACACTGCAATTCAAGTAGATTTGTGGAAAATATATCAAGTAATGAAAATCAATCAGTGTTGAAACTAATTGGAAAACTGTAGTTTATCGGTAAAAGCGTATAAATGCTCATCAGGAGTAAATAAGTGAAATCTATTCGAACCGCTAAAAAATTAAAGAAATCATAATATTTTCTGCGAAAAGTGCTAGCATAAAGCTAAAAACACTGTCCTTCACCCCGAACATTATGATAGACCAAGAATTCGAATGAAATATCAAATATTAGAAATAATTTTACGAACATTATTTCTAATATTTGTTGAAATTATATCTAATATGGACTGAGGGATGCAACCAACGGGAGACTTGACAAAGGAATGAACTGAACGCGTCATATAGGGTCCGGATGTTTACGAAATATCAAGTTACTTTCTTTTGAGCCGAATTTCTAAGATTGGGAGAATTTCGATTAAGATTAAGATACCGATGGAAACAAAGATGAAAGCTATCTACATTGAGAAAACGATGAAGATTAAAGATATGATTATAAAAAAGTAAAATGATAACAAAAGGGTGTATTTAAAAATTATGGATTAATGGAAAAACGGTAATGAAAAGGAAAAATGATAACAAAAGAGTGTATTTAAAAATTAAGGTGAAAACGGTAAGTGTTAAATAATATTTGAATTTGAATTCCATTAATAAACGACTGAAAGATGCGTTTTCGTGGAAATCACATTAGACCTGTCTAGCTTGAGAGACCATACCATGGTATTAGAACTGCGCCAGCACAGCTCTAATATGCAATTCTTTACTTACAACTTAAAGCCATTAATTAAAGATTAGTAGAAGGAGGTAGTAATTTCATCACTATTAAGGTTATAAGGTGCGGAATTTGTTCCTTGATTGAATTTTTATCGTTTCTTGTTTTGTAAATTCTTATGAATTGATTAATGATAGTTTATTTGTAAATTTTAGACGAAATATTTGAGTTCCAAAAATATATCTATTGACATTGAAAAATAGATATTTATGACAAAAGAAACGAGTTTAAATTCATTGTCAATAGATATATTTTTGAGACCCTTTCGACTTCTAGCTGTGGGGTTTCCTAAAAGTTGTTGTGAACGGGGGTTCGATTGCGAACTTAGATGAGTTCAAAACCGCACTATGCAACACATTCACAATATCACCATTGAACCCCTCCGATCTGTTGTGGAACATGCTGTTTTGCGCTTTCAGCTCGTAGGAGAAAACGGTGGACAGCATATTGAACATTTCTTAAGCAAGTGGAAGCCGACTTCCTTTCCTCGATGGTTTCATCAGTTTTTGCTTTTCCTGCGGTTTTTAGTCTTAGAACAATTAAAAACCGATTTTTTCCTATCCGCTGTGGCACCACCTTGTCATGGTGGATGGGCTTTGAACAAAGAGTGCCACAATAACATGTCACGTCTTAGCATCTTAAAATTAGCTCATATTTTAAAACAATCGTTCTTTATCATCTTATCACGAGTACAGTGCCATTTATCGGTCAACTTTTAAACTATTTTTTTCTTTCACAAAACAATTTCCCATTGCTTCACGTATACTCAGATGAAATATCAGGTCATTCTGACCAGTGGTTCTTTTTTACAGCTTTTTGAAAGTGAATCTTTAATTATAATCACCCTGTACATATTTCAAAAAATTATTTATAGGTCGGAATCAGAAAATACAATATAATTGTTAACGCGTATTAAATCTAATGAAAATATTTAAATAATGCATTAATTGAAGTATTTACAAAATTTTTCATCTTGGGTACATTCAAAAAATATCCACGGTGACATATCAGCAGTAAGGATCAACTGTCCAGATACAAGCAGAGCAATAAAATTATTACTAGAATACAATTGAAATGCAATTTTTTAAAAATAGCTTTGCCTTCAAATTTTCCAAACTTGTAGTTGTAATTATCTGAATTGCATTTTGTAAAATTACAAAGCTTTTTTCGGTGAGTTCCGCAAGTTCCCGTTGATGCAACATGAAAGTGAACACGAAAGCTGAAATCAGCAAAAGAAAAAAATCAAGAACGCGATGGCAAACCATTGCTTCCCATGGTCCCCATTCTGTTTCTGTCTTACTTTTTCATTCATTTTCCAACTTTTTTTGTCGTTTTTATCTTTCTTTTCGTTCATAATCGAACTCTCAGAGTGAAGGAGCAAGCAAATAAGAATGAAAACGGAAATACGAGTTTTTAAAATGATTCTAGTGAGTTCTGGAAATCTGCAGACCTAAAGTATGAGTTGCCACTGCTTTTAGATAAAGCTTAATAATACGTACAACGCTAAGAGCAAATAATTCAGTATTCTCGCTTAATATTAGGCTATTTTCCTCTTATACCTTAAACTTTCATTTTCTCAAGTTGTGCTGCCATTCTTTATCAAGTCGATAGTTGCAAATATCTGCCAATGCTACTGAGTAACAATATGTGCCAATGACAAATTTTTTCAATCCATGATGAATGGATGATATGCTAGATGATAAATGTTTGCATTTCGCTGTTGTTGAATAAATTTACATTTCTGGAATAAATATATGCATATAAATTTGTGATCAGTCCTTGAAATTTAAAAATTAACATAACTCTATATGCTTTGCAGATTGAGTCGTGAAAATTAGTTTATACATAGATGTGTGTAAGAGGGAAATTTCACTCGTTCACACATTTCCTACACGGGGGAAAAGTATAATTTTTTAAAACTTTTTATATTCAACTTCCACAGAAGCCAAAATGTTTTCACACAAATTCCTACCTTATTGATGAAACTTTGTGATTGCAAGTATATATCTAGGTGCAATATTTAAGGAAATAAACGCTTGTTCCACTTTTTTCGGACACAATGTATATATATTATATAAAGAAAAAATTTATAATCTACTATATCAAGAACTGAAAAGAATTGAAGACGATTTTAATAAGAACTTCAACTATAGAAAGGTTAAAAATTACATTTCCTCTGCTAAAAACTTGTTCTGCAAGACTTTTTGAAACTATTCGAAATAAATACCAAAAATCATCACTTCCTACTTTTTATTAATGATATATATAATTGAAGAATTGTAAAGTCGCAGAACAAAAATCCGGAAAAAAGAATAATATACATAAATACCAACTTTAAAATCCAATTTACGACTAATTTAAATTTAATGCAAATTTATCAAAGAATTTCTTATCTTTTTCCAATTAAAAATAGAAATGCATTAAATATTATACATGTATTGATAGAAAAATCTTCAACTACAATTCCTTTTGTAAAGACGTTAGGACCAATAGAAATAACTTCAAATACATTCGCAATAGAGAAGAAAAAATTTATAAAAAATAAAATTATTTACTATAGTAAATATGTAGATCGCTTCCATAAACACATTTTAGCTCGTAACCTAGACATCATTGCCAATAAAGAAGTAAGAAAACTAATGATCACTGGTACAAAATTCAGCCCTATTTTCAAGATCACCATAAAAACATTTTCAAAAGTTTTGGATACATTTTGCTTAAAATTTGCGACGAAATTCGATATACCTGTACAATTCTTCACCGAATGGAAATGGTCCATATACTTCAACTTAAAACACTTCGGAAAAAATCAATTACAGAAAAGAACATTTAAATTATGAAAATTATGACTAACCGAAATATAAAGAAAAATATCAAAGCTCTGCAAGAACAATTCATCATAACCCCTATTGATAAAGCGCCGGCAACTTTGCAGTTATCTGCAAAAAAAATATTTCGCAATCTTAGATGAAGAATTAAAATGATGAGAAACTTATAAACTCAATAAATCAAATATAATCACTATAAAGAAAGAAATTAATTCCAGCTCTAATAAAAAAAATTAAATGCCATGATGCAAATAATAATCTACCATATATCGTTATATATCCAAAATTTCATAAACAGCCAATTAAATTCTGATGTATCACCTGCGGCACTGACACCGACATGAACAAACCTGGAACCATTTATTCAAAACATCTTAATATCATCCTAAATTATACTGAGCAAGAAAATTTACATTTAATATCAAAAACAATAACAAAGTAATTGAATTCCTTAATAATAACAAAATTGATACAATAGAATCCTTCGACTTTCAAGATCTTTTCACAAGTATTCCAATAAATAAATGGCAAGAGGTGTTAATGAAATATTTCTATGATATAAATTTTTTTTAAAATCCCACTGACTTTCTGGGTAGACCTCATCAACTACTGCATATTCAATAGCTTTATCTTTAACGGGGAAAATATTTTCCAACAAATAAAAGGTATCCCACAAGGAACAAATTTCTCATCTTTACAAACTAAGATATTTCTTCATTTCTTCGAAAAAAATTTTGTTTTAAACTTCCACTCTGCCTTCCGATTTATTGACAATATTATAATTTTTAATTTTCAAGACTTCAGCTCTATATGCAATACCATCTACCCAGAAGAACTGAAACTAATTAAAGCCAGCAGCATTCAATCTCCAGCAATCATCCTTGATTTATTCTTAGACCACAAAAACGACTTTGACATTCACGACAAGAGAAACGAATTCAAATTTTACGTTAATAATCTTATTTCTTGGAACTCTATTATCTCATATAAAATCTGTTGGATGCAAGCGTTGGCGAACGATAGCAGTTTATGCAGATTCAGCATTGCTGATTGGCGCTGTCGTTTCGCTCGCTTGTATTTAACTCTCTTCCTCTGCGAAACTTTGTGCAGTTCTAGTGTTTCTGTACCTGTATGCGTGAGCGCCTGTGTGGTGCATCTTATTCACTTCATCCATGTTTTTAATAAATAAATGTTTATGAACTGGACTTCCATTCAATTTCCACGCCTTCATGTGGTAGCAGGTCCGCGTGGTTTAAGGACTCAATTGGTAAGCTCCTGTTTGTAACTTGTCCTTGCTGTGTGAAACTGGGTAAACCATGGAGAAACTTACTGTGCCTGAACTGACCAGTTCGAACTATTTTATTTGGGCTTTAAAAATGAAAGCCGCCCTTTCTTTAAAAAGACTTTTTTCAGTGATTTAAAACGAAAAACCCGTAGGTTTAGAAGGTAAAGAAATAAGTGATTGGAGTACGAAAAATGAGGATGCAGTCTCGTATGTAAAGCTGTCTCTGTCTGATGAACAGGCCTTGCAATATACCAATGAGGATAATGCTAAAACTTTATGGGAAAAGATTAAATCCAACTTTA
>BGPR01043314.1:0-12984 GCA_013235015.1 Araneus ventricosus
TTCCCAAAAGTTTTATTAGCTTTATAGAAAGAAAATAGATTGCGACCCAAGAAACGGCAAACTACTTGCATTGCGTTTAGAAATATAATAAACAACTCGGGAGTTTCTGCACCATGCTGCTTTTTTATCATTAAAATTTAGAACGTACTGTACGTTAAAGTTTAAAAGTTTATGAACTTCTTTTCCCATAAAAAGTAGAATCTTTCTAAAATACTTCTCTATATTTGCCAAAGAATATTGTCTGTTAAAGTTAGTATAAATTTATGACATGAGAAGTTTGTATGGCGTAGAGTAATTTATAAAGTAAAAGCACTGTCTAAAATAATAAAGTAAATAATGAACTTATAATAATATTTTATGACATTTTTCGTTGAATATATATAAAACATAAAAGAAAAATTATTTACAGAAAATTGAATCAAACATATTTTGTCTTATGTAAAACAGCATCCTCATTATGGGATACACACGTACGTGTGTCTGGGACAAAAGTAACGAATAAAAAATATTGAAAGTAATAAAAAATTGCGATTAATTGTTATTGAGGCAGATGCTACTGTAGATCAAGAATTTTGGTAGATTCCTTAAAGGAAGATTGCAATGGTTCTCGTGATGATTTCGGGAAACTCTGTGCACAGTTTCGCGGTCAAAAGAACCCAAAACCAACTATCGCTCAAAAGTTATATAATGCGTGCGTGTGATTTTTTTTTGATTTTTTTCTCTTAAGATTGTAAATAACTTTCTATGAAATATACAAGTGGGAAAAAGAATAGGTAAAAGAAATGTGTCGCCTGTCCAATTAAGTTTTTACAACATCACTAAAGTACAAAATAAAATACATCGAATCTATTCATAACCATTTGACTTATTTATAAGAGATTTATGATATTTCCTTAAATATCATAAAACTTGAAACGCTTCTCACATAGATATGTAATAATTTCAGGGTTCGCACTTAAATAAGGGCCACCCAACCTTAACTTTAAGACGACTGCGGTTATAGTCATGAGAGTGGTGGTATCTATGCAAAGTAAAACGTCTATGCGCTACGCCATGAAACTGCTTACAGTGTCACCTGGTGGAAAACTGCGGTGTTAGCGTTCCCATCTCGAAACTGGTACAAGATAGAGAAAAAAAGTCAATTAAAAAGTTGTAGAGCATTATGTATTTAGTATAAAAAGACACCACGGGGACGTTCATATGAAGAATAGAGCACTTCAAACGCACCTTTACTTTTGAGCGATACCTATATTCAAACTGCTTACCATCAGTTACAAGAGAGACATGGGCCCTCTTTTGACTTTCACATTTAGCGTATCAGTTGTCACGCTGGCAGAAGCAATAGTAAGTAATACGTCATCGAAGGCTCTGCAATGTTGCCGGAAAGGTCACATAAAGCTGCTGTTTGAATTATTCTCACAGGAAAAAAAAGTATATTGGGGTCATTTTTGTCCGAAAGATAACATTAGCTCCTTTTGCCCATATTTTGTGACGTAACAATTTCGTCTATTGCGAGCAAGTAACTGTGAGTTTTAAGTATTCTGTTCTTCGTATCAATATCTTATAGGTGTCTTTTTGTACTAAATAGGTAACTCTCTCCATCGTTCTAACTGGCATTTTCCTACAATTTTGTACCGTCCTCGAGATAGGAACGCTCACTCCGGAGTTTTTTTTATCAGGTGGCACTGTTAGCTATCTCATCACGTAGCGCATAGACGTTTTACTATACCTAGACACCACTTTCATGATTATAGCTATCGTCGTTCTGAAGTTAAGGGGGATGACCCTTATTTAAATTGGAACGCTGTATATATTTATTGACACATTTTGCATCTTTAATTTGATTACTGTATTTAACAATTAATTCATTGAAGCTCTGTAATAATAAAAATGTATTATTAATGAATAATGTAAAATGTATTAGAAGCAGCCAAAGTTGTATCCAGGATTCGCTCACAGTCTTTTAGGGATATATTTTACAAAGTAAACATTCATATAATACAAGCATAAGTATTTTTTAAAGATATTATGGATTATTTTCTTAATGATTACTGAAATGCAAAACTTGCGTCTTTATTATTTTGATTTTTATAATAGAACGGAAAAAGTCACAAACTATTTCAGTTTTGGTTTCCTACGAACGAAAAACCTCAGATATTACAAAAACTCTATGCAGAACATGTTATATTTTCGATTCCAATGCATTAAACTGTTCTCCAGACAGAATGCATTTATTGAACCAAATTTTATTGCGATTTCTTGAAAAAGGAGAGTGAGCGTGAGACTTTTTTAAAAGTCAGAAAATAAATACTGATTTCATTTTCCGAAAGAACACAGTAAACACCCTTCCCTTACTATTCTTGACTTTATTTAAAACTGCTTTATTCAGAACATTGTGAGAACAGCTAAGACTTCACAAAGAATGCAAACAGTTTTAAAGAAATATTATTTTACGAAGTTGACGGCTTCAAATTCTTTGTTGGATTTTTATGAGCCCTTTCAACAATATAGGCCATCCTTTTCAATTATAAGCTGCAGAAGAAAGCTATGTTGCAAAATTGCGTCAGCCAGTTACTTTCTTTTTGCCTGGAATCACTATATAGCCACTATCTTCTTTTATGTATTTTGATTCATTGCTCTTCATAGATGTCTGTGCATGCAGTGGTCTTCCTTTGGTTGACACATATCTCTTTCATGTTACATTTCCATGGATATTAAAAATAAAACTGTACTAAAACTATTTCTTTCGACTTATGCTATTTTCATGGAATAATACTACTTGCAAACTAGAAGTTAATGCTACTGGGATGCTCTATTCATTCAACCCGATAGAATAAAATCGATTGCTTAAAGGTTTGAATTTATATAAATTCTTATAGCTTTTGTTTGATTACCTTTGTTGTCTGTATGAAAATATTTTGGTATTTTTGGTGCGAGTCTCATAACATAGAATATAGTATAGATGTGTCAACCGATTTAAAATGATACGCACAATGCGAGACGGGAAATAGATCGAAGTGATTATGTTTTACTTAAGATTCTTTGTCTTCGTAGCATTTTTGTAGTTGCGTTATTCTTATCACATGCTATTAAATGAGAAAAGTTGTTAAGAAACATTCCTATTGAAGTGAATTCAAACTGGATGTAGGATTTTTCTTCTGTTTTAGCATGCGGTTGTACTGTCAAGACCGCATAAACCAAGCAGAGAGAGGACACTCTTTCAGAGAGAAGACAACACTTTCACTTGAAAAACTTAAAAGTTTCCTAAGAAGCTTACTTCTGACCTTTTAATTTTCGATAAAAGGGCTGCATCAAAAGTATGCCGTCTCATTCAGTCTACTTAAAGTTATTGGAATCACGAGAGAATACCATGAGCCGGTAATTTGGTCTCTCCTATTACCAGATCTGACACCTGCCAATTTTTTTGAAAGGGCACATTTGAAAAAATGTTTTAAAGAACCCCATTTGAGAAAAGGGACTTAGTTGATTGATTAAATGCCGCCTTCGATTTCGCGGTCCTACATTTTTGGGTCTTTTACAATTAGTCATTGTACAACTAGTAAATACAGGCTTGGAAAAGCAGAACGATCCTTCATAGCATCTGTATTGTTACATCAAGGACCATTGTTACTATTTTAAATAAATCCTTGTTTTTCTTCCACCGAATGGGCTTTATGCTGCTCCTTATTTTTTTATTGAAAATAGTACTTTTTATTCCATGATTCTTTAGTCAATCAACAATGCGTTGATGATATGATCTTTAGTTAATTTTTATGTACTACTTCAACCAAGGATTCAGTATTTACATAGCTTCGACAGTATTGCAGAGAGGAATGTGGGGTTGGCACACTCAGCAAAGAGATCAGTCGGAATCTAATAAGAATTCATGGGCCATTAATTATTACTGTTCAAAACTAATACTACATTTTATCATATTTTATGTTCACGATAATAAATAATTTATTGTTGAAAATAATTAATTCCTATATCAAAATGCTCTCTAATCGTGAATTTTTAAGTATTCGTTAAAATACTCCAGGTCCAATCAGTAATTCAAATTTTATGCTAAACCTCTGATTAATTTCCGAATTGGAATCATGTTTAAATTATTCTGAAAGACGGATCTTGAAGGAAATATTGGACAGAATTTATTTTAAATGAAACCCTAACTGTGATATATATTTAATAACAATGCATAGAAAATGCTGGTAAAACATTTACTCTCGTTGATAAACACGTTGATATTTATTCATTTATTTTCTGTTTTAAAATTCCTAAACTCATTTGAGAAATTCAATCAATCTAAATAATAAATGAAACTTTAGTATCGGTCTTCATAGTTTTTGAATCTATTAAACACGAAAAGTAAATTAAAACCTTCGTAATAAAATAAAGATTGCTTCTATCTACAAATATGTTCATATCAAATTTTCAGCTGTAAAGAATTTGAAGTTTGAAGCGAATCTTTAACTTGCACAAGAACTGCATTTCAAGGCAGTTATATACCTAAAATTCCATATTTTCAATGGAGTCATAAATTATGAATAATAAGACGTAACAAATTATAAGTTAATAATATGCAATAAGTTTATATTCTGTACATAAAAGAAAGATTTTTTCATGAAGGAGAAATATATTTCGTTTATTATTGAAATAATTTTGAATAATATTGAATTTTTTTCTTTAAAACCCTCTCATACCGAGCGAGGCGGTCTAAAAATTTCCTCTTAACAGCCAAGTCGGACTGAAGCGGTTAGCTTCTTTTGAGGGGAGGTTATGAGATAGCTTTGGAGATAAGCGCGGTAGGGGGTTGAATTATCCTTGCCAACCACATCCTATTTCCGTGCGCCTTACGGTAAGGTTATAGCAGGGGTTGGTGGTGGGGTAAATTAAAACCCAGGTTGGACGAGTCCAATTTTCGCTTCTTGCCAAAATCTCCGGGTTTTACAGGGGCTAGAAGAAAAAAAGTCGCCTCGGGATTATAGAGTTAATGAAGCATGAATTTCATATAAACGTATTTTTATTATGCTAACTATCCAATATCTTTCAAAATGCAGCATTATAAAAACAGTTCATTTTAAATCTATATTAAGTGGTGAGGCGATTAAAGTATTGCATTGAAGTATCATCATGTATTTTTCCGTTTCTCATATTGAGTTCAAAAGCAGGTATTCATGTTCGCATGCATAATTTCTTAAACTAATATGGATAAAATATTCTTAAGATTTCGGAGACTTTATTAAACGCAATAAAGATTCAATTATTCACATTGAAAGCAAATTTTTAAGACTTTAAAGCTAGTACATCAAAATAGCTAATCGCTCAGAGGGTTAACGAACATAAATACTTGTAGAATCTGCAATAGATTTAAAAGTTAACCTATTTTTAGTAACAATATTACTTTCAAATTATTGTTTTCAGTGAAAAAATTGACTTGTGTTCAAAAATTAAAATTTTAAAAATTTGCCATTTATTGAAATTGTAAAGAAATTAAATACAACATATGTTAAAAACTTTTCTATTACTTTTATGTTTAACTTTTTTGCTGCTCCTAACTATAGATATTCACCTTCACAAAATTGTCTATTTTAATGATGAGCTTCATTTTAAATTGTTGAAAATATGCTAAAAGAATTTTTAAAAAAATATAATTAGCAAAAACATTTTTCGCCTTATAAGGAAATTCCTTTTATTGTTTTATATTCCATTTATTATTTTTATAAATATTGTTTCGTGTGGTTTTCTTTTACTGTTTAAATCTAAAAAAGAAATAATGTTTTTCCTTTTTGCAAATTGAGTAGGCTTCATTGTTTTAATTTTTTAATTAAAGTTTACAGGGTTTTTTTAGTTGCAAAAATTAAATTGACTGCAGAAGAAAGCACCAATGTAATTATTGTTTTATGTTCATTTCTCAACATTGATTTTCTGCCTTGTCACATAATTTATATAAAATTATATTCAAACTGTGTTAGCCTGAAATTCTGCTTTCTTACTGTATTTCAATAAATTTTTATTCATTCTGAATTCAATTAATTTCGCTCTGTTTTTTTAATGAATCTGTGTTAAATCAATCATTTTCATTTTTTTACTACATCTCTTCTGAACTAATACATCTGAAACATTTAGTAAATTAAAAATACACCCGCTACTCCACTAATGAATCATTCTCGCCATGTTTCTTATTTTTTTTCCAAATCGCGTTTTATTTCAATCCGTACTTTATTAGATTTATTTTAAATGTCATCATTTCCGCTATTATATTAAAACTCTATTAAATTTTAGGTGTTATCGCAGACACACAAAGGAGTCGATTCATGTGATAGACATCAAATGTTCCACAGCAATTTAACTTTCAAATCCATTTCGCATCTTCAAAGCGAAAAAGAACGAAAGTTACAGCAGTTAGTAAGATAACGTACAGTTTGATATAAAATGACGTTTGAAATTATATTTCATTGCTTCTGAGCTGTCACGTGTCTTGACTTCCATAGGGAGGTATATAGTCACACTGAAAGAAAGGATAGAAGGCTTTTAAATTGATAATACCAAAAGACCAAAGCTACGTATGAAATATTTAAGTGAAACTAAATTCAACAAATATTCCCGACGAACAAGCGGGTTGCAAAAGGCTGCTAGTAAATGAATAAATAAAATTCTTTTTAGTCCCACATTTTTAAAGATTAAACATTTTAATTTACCTATGCAGGACGATTCAAAAAACGTAGCCAAACATTTAGGGTAGGTCAGGCCTACAACTTTACATTTAATTTTTTCTCTTTCCTTTGGTTTTGTTTATCGAAGAAAGCGTCACTTGTACTATATTCTAGAGACATTTCGCTTCATTTTTAGCCATAAAACAGGTTCTAGGGACTCCTGAATTGGAGAGTTAGTCTTTTTCTTGTGTTGGCTTGGACGCAAAATCTTTTTTTTTATTAACATTATTGATACACGAGCGTTTTATGACACTGAAAATGGTAATATACTCCTAATTTTATTGAAAAGGAATACACATTAAAAATGTATTAAAAATACTAATGTTAGTGTTCTAAAATGTAAAATAAAGAACATTGAAAAGAATACATTCGTGAATAGCTTTATGGATGCGTAAGAAAATATTGTTAAATCAGTTGTTCCAACATAAAATGGAAGTTAAATCAGTTGTTTCATCATAAAATAAAAATTAACTCAGTTGCATTGTTTAAGCGTTACAATTTGAAAAATTACATTCAAAATGCCGATTCGACATTAGAAGAAATCGGAAATAATTCAACCGTATTATGATTACGATGCATTAACCTCTTTTTATGCGAGGGGACTGAGCGATAACTCTTCAGTTGAAAATAACAGACATTAAATCATTCACCAAGATATTGCAGATTAAGCAGCCTTTAAGCATTTGCTCAAACGATATTCTAGTAATATACTTTAGCGAGTAAGCAAATCTTTATTTTGTTTTATTTTATTCAATAGTTTGGAAGAATATTAGATCCCGAATTTATGTTTCAAACAAATAAATTGAACATTTTTCTTTCCTTCGTAGGACTTTTGTTTACTCTCTGTCGAGCAAAGGTTACTTTTTTGTCTCTCGTTACATTATCCGGTTTTCCAAAACTTCTGTACGAGTTCGTTATTTATTTTTCGTTTCGTTTCATTTGAATGGCAAAGTATTAGATTTCCTTACATCAGGAAAAACTGTTTTTGTAATTCAACTTCGCGATTTTGATGAATCTCTATGTTTTAGATTTCCCTGAGTCAAAGAAGACTATTTTTGTAATTATGCCTATTTGCCTCTCTGGGAAGACGATAATTCAAATACACAATGAGGAAGAGAAATGAAATTTGGTTTGTAGTCTTTAAACCAAATTTGTAAAGAAGTGACACGTTTTAGAAGAAATCCATCGACGGAAAGCATATCTATCTGTCTGTCAGGATGTATGTGAACACAATAACTATAAAACACAAAGAGCAAAATGGGTACAATTTAATCTAGAATTATAGATGTGTGGACAAGATTTATACCCCGTCAAAGGCGAATCCAGTGGGAAAGCAGATGAGCTACCATTAAGCAACCCATCCAGCAAAAAGGAACCAAAGGAAACCATAGACAGCCAAAAGGACAGAAAACTGAGACCAACAGCCGCCTCCTTCACATCAAGACCCTCGCACTGTCTGGCAGAAAAATCTCAAAAACATTAAAAGTGAAAATCTACTCCGACCCATCCAACGGTCAAATGGTCATCAACTCAATCGGCGTTATATCATTTATTAATAGACACGACATACCATCAATACATCAAACAGACTTACCTATATTTAACGACGATAAAGATAATTTAGACAAATCAAACCAAAACAATATCCTATGAAAAGCAAAATAAAATTGCAAGAGGGAAAATTATAAAAATTAAATAAAGAACAAGTAAATGTCAATGGAATGTTGGTTGGGCATCTTCTAATTCATGAAATTCTGGATCCGATCCTTCTTCGGGTTGAACATCTATTTCTCTCTCTATCGGTATTACGAATGGCGTATATGTCAATATTGTAAATGAAAAAACGCAACGAATTGGATCAGGGGTTCTGTGGCTCGCGTTCCTCTCCCTTGGGGCAACGCGAAGGACCAGTTGCGGGGTACACGAGTTCAAAGTTGGCAATGGCGGACACAAGCAAACATACAAAATTTAGTTTCTGCAAATTTGTGTGGGAAGTAAATGTTAAAGTCTTGCATGTCCTAAAGCCGAACTAAGAAAAAAGAAAGAAATAGGAAACCTAGT
This sequence comes from Araneus ventricosus, assembly GCA_013235015.1. NCBI lineage: Eukaryota > Metazoa > Arthropoda > Arachnida > Araneae > Araneidae > Araneus > Araneus ventricosus. Next base: position 8,775 of record BGPR01043314.1, read on the forward strand.
AATTGATTGATATTTGACTTGCACAGCTCCAGACATGATACTATATCTGTCTTCATTTGAACCCAATTTTATAAAATTCAGCTCCATGAGACAAACTCATGGATCGCATTGAAATTTTCTTCCACTTGAATAATTGACTATCAGGATGAATAATATTTATCTATCCTTATAAGTTAATCCGAAATTAATATAATACTGGTTTCATTTGTTTTGGAGTTGAAATGATGCTACTGTAAAAACGGAATAAGAAATAAAATCAAAAATAAATCTTGCAAATGTTATAAATTCGAGTTATTTAACGCTTAAGGTAACCTAAGCCATTTAAGTTATTAATAAAACCTTTTTTGCAATGTAAGATGGTTGAGGGTGTACACATGGCAGTAAAGGGTACGCGAAAATAAAAATACTAATCAAGGGGTATGCGAGGGAAAAAAAGTTTCGAAACCCTGAATTAGATGAATTAGATTAGACATTTGGATTCCAAATGTTATTCATGTAATTCATTACGTTTTGTGACTAAATGTGTGAATATATATGAAATTTTGGACCCAATTGGTCGAAAGGAAAATGTCCACTATATTTTCTTCATTACACTACGAAACCCAAAACGCTCTATTGTGTCAGCACCTATTGAGCCATCCCGACGCATGACTCACTTGTGGGCTTTGGCACTTCATTTGTTATTCGTCGCTATGGTAGAGACACTTATGAGGAGAAATGAACAGAACGCGCATATACCCGAAAATCGAAATTTTATTATTTTAACGTCCCGTTTTGAAGCAACACGAAGGCTATTTCAGACGGGCCTCGTAATTTTGGACCGCGGTCAGAAGACGATGACGACACTTGAGCCGGCAACCCCGTCTAAGCTTCCTCATCACATCAGGGGGAGAATCTTTGACTCCCTACGTAATATTTTACGAGCAACATACTCTATACACGACGGATGTTCAGTGGAATCGGGTTTCGAGCCTGTAGACATCCGGATCCGAGGCTGACACTTTAACACGTGGCCTCCCGAAACTCGAAAGGAAAACTAGCTAGTTTAACATGAAATATTTCCCTTTTCCGAAAAATTTGGCATGAAAGTCAATTAATATACTGTTCAGCAACGGATTCCGAGACTGCCACTTTTGGACGATTTTACACTGGAAAGGGGTGTCAGTCAATGAGTCATATGAGCGCATTTTCGGAGTTCTTTGTTAGATCACGCTCAGTAAAATGTAAACATCACCCTTCCATTCTTCACTTTCCCCCTATTTATATGAAAATACCTCTGTCCGGCGCATGCGCAAAAGCGCGGAAGGTTTCCGAATCCGTTTCTAAACAATATTTTTATTTTATTGTATGAATTCAAATCAAATATATGTTGCTTCCATCTTTTTCATGTTATCTCTGTAATTTCCCTGAAATAAAAATAATAAATCAGGCATATATATGGCTTTTGAGATTTCATTTCTAAATTAAGTGCCATTAAATTATTTTTCATGGAGAAAAGGGTATATATATTTCGTTTATCAAATATTTTTAAAAATCTATCATTCAGAATCACCTCCAAAATATGCAAAATTGGTTTATCAACATCCTCTGAAGTTTAAAAAACAGAGACAGAATGTTCTTACGATAGTGTCTATAAATCATTCGAAACTTTTCAAATTATTCTTAGATAATTGAGTTCCAATAACTAGAAAATTTCAGCGATGCGAAAAAAACGCGATATAATGCTCGCCAAGAACATTCATAGATGACAGATGATAGAAACATAATTTTGAAACTGGATTCTTTCATACAATTTTTTTTCTAGAAATCCTAAGAAACCATTACTCATGCAAGCAAAAAGAGAATGAAATATATTCCGAGCAATTTTCCACCCTATGAAGAACTTTTAGACATTTTGTTCAGTGTTAACATAGCAAGAAATATGGATCATAAATTCCATTAAAAAGTTTAACTTGGAAAAGTAAGTTTTTAAATTGGCAAAGATGACTATTTCTATATATATCTCAGTTATGTTTTATTCCTAGCAATAGAGAAGACTACGAATAGAATACGGTTTTTCTTGGAAATAAAATTCGAATTTTTATATTTTGGTAAAATATAATTTTATGTCTTGATTTATAATAAATGAATTAAGTTTCATAATTCAGATTTATATATCAAGGATTTGCGTTAATTATACACTTGTGTTTATATTTGCTTGTTTTATGTTTCTAAAGATGGAATACTGGAGATTTGTTTATGTTTGTAAAGTTGGTTTTTGTTTTATGTTTATAAAGATGAAATCATTTCCTGCAGCAATAGAAATTAAAACTTTTGTACCTTTGTGTATTTTTGATAGGAATACACTATTTAAATAATTTCAGAGCTTAATTGTTAGTCAATCGATTAATTTAATTAAATTTTCATTGTGCACTGGTGGTGCCTCCTGGTAGTGAATTTGAGAAAAATTTGCTTTCATGTTTCTAGAAAATCGTTAGCAATGAATTATAAATTATTGATTAAAATGTAGAAAATTTAAAAAATAAAATTCAGCTTTTTAATATACTAATAAAAGTGCTCTTAGAAGCTTTTCAGTAAATTTATATCTCAGGGGCCGACTCTGGGGAGGGGGGGCTGCCGCCAGCTTAGACATCATCCTCGTCACCTGACTCAAAATTATGAGGTCAGCCCCAATATCGTCGTCATGTTGCTTCGAAATGGAATGTTAATGTAATTACACTAAGCTAAACGATTTAAAACGATGTTCGTTTGATGTAAACTGATTAGCACGCTTTAGTTTCACTATTCTTTTATAAAGAGAGATATTCTCACAAAATAAAATCTATATTTCTTTTCATGACTATGTAGTAACACTAATGATGCGTTTTTAATGTATTACTATTTTAACGTTCTAATGGAAATCGTTAACCGGACTAATCATGGTCCTGTTTTAATTCGAACTTTCGGCATTTCGTCCGCTTGTCTGTAAATTGCAGTCACTACCAAACGACTTTTTCGATTTTCTTCGAATGTAAAATGAATGTTCATTGAAGTCATTAAAAACTACGTAATGTAGGATTTTTTTTCATTCCGTTCTAGGCTGGTGGCAGTTTTAAAGGTTCCTTTTCAGGTAATGTGCAGCTTTTTACATCGATTCTAGCGAAACGAAATTTCATTCGTAACGCATCCAATAATACCATTAATTCCAAATAATATTTAATTGTAATTTTGTTAAAACTGATAGAAACATTCATTTAAATGTACTTTGTGAATATTGATAAAAGGAAACTTATGTAGATAATTCGAATTCTTAAAGAATGGCTAAATCTGTAACCCTCTCATATCGACCGATGCGGTCTCAGGCGGTGTAAAAATTTCCCTTAACAGTGACGAAGGCCGGTCTGACGCGGTTGGCTTCCTTTGATGGGAAGTGATGTTCAGAGATCGCTTAGGAGATAAGCGCTGTAGGGTGTCCAATTATCTTTGACAACCACAGCACATTTCCGTGCGCCTTAAGGGAAGGTGCAGTGGGTAGGAAACCACCCAGGTTGGGAGAGTCCAATTCATGTCGCTTCCTTCCAAAAAGTCCCAGGTTTAAAGGAGCTAGAAGAAAAAAGTCGCCTCGGGATTAAAGAGTTAAAGACTGCGATAAAGAGCAGATCTTCGATTTTTTTGGAAGCGAGTTATACTACAGAACTACTATTACTAAATATACTTTTACTTTTACTTGAAAATAAATAATTTTTGAATAATAATCGAAATGTTGTTTTCAAGCTTTAAATCTATTATTCCATAAGCCATTCCAGTGAAAAATGAAAAAAAAAATCATAAATGTATTTCAAAATATGATATTTCCTAAAAGATGCATTCGATAAAAATTGATGAAACTCTATCACATATTGAAAAGTTACATTTTGAAGGCATTTCTATTTTCAACTTTCAGACAGATCATCAAAATAATTCTGGCACAAATTGTAGCAACAAATTGTAGTTGTTGTTTTTCAAGCAGATGGGATCGTTATTTTAATCTTAAGATCCTGAAGAAAATAATTGGATCACGACTCTTTTCATCGCTTGGGAACTGAGAAAAAAAGAAGTTTTATTTCGGATCGTTTAAAAAGGAAACAAGAAAATAATTCGAAGAATGTTACTCAAAAATCTGATGCTTTTGATGTTATTATTTATCAACGTGACATAATTCTTTTTGGACTTTCTGACAGATCAGCGAAAT
>BGPR01043315.1:0-12984 GCA_013235015.1 Araneus ventricosus
TAATACCACAATCGAAACTCCCATTGATCAAAATCCTAGATATTACGGCTTTATCTGTACCTGGAAGGAAAAAAAATGAATTAAAAAATCGAAAGAAGAAAGGGAAAAAAGTGCGCTAAAGAAGGAAAATCCGTCATGATACATGATAGTCAAGACTATCAATACCATGGCGAAAACGTGCCGACCATTCACACTGGGATCTGAACGAATCCAATCATCCAATCAAATAGGTCCCTTTGCGTGGAAACTAATGCGTCACGATTTGTAGGCGTGGTCTTGATCAAATGAAGAATGTTTTTTCACTGAATGTCACAGTAAGTTTCCCCAACGTACCATTAAGAAACGCATTTGTCTTCAAATCTTGGACCCTTTGGCTAACAGAATGTAGGGTCGACAAAAAATAGAAAAAAAGGGGGGTTGACAATTCTCTTACAGACGATAAAGGTATATACGTGTTTATGGCGCAGTAGGGGTTTCTTTTGTCTTTATTGATGGTGACAATCCTTTTAAATCACTCTTTCTTGCATTCTTTTTTTTTTCTTTCTTTTGTTTCGAAGTGTTTGGAATTGTCCGCCCTAAAGTTTTATTAATTGTTTGGAATTGTGGTTATTTATATTCATGAGGGATGCAGTGGAAGTAGTATAATGGCAAATCAATCTTCGAATGTTTTCCTTTTAACATGAAAAAAAGATATTTTGTCTTCATTTTTTAAAACACAGTTGTGGTCTGGAATCTGTCTTCAACCGTTAACAAGGATTTCCCTTGATTTCAGAAGCTAAATTTTGTAGGAAAGTCTAACTCTATTTCGTGAATTTAGTTGTTAATCTCTTGAGATGCATTTTCGAGAAATTGCAACATTAAACTTCTTCGTATTGCTTTCCATCTATCACTTCTAAGGCAGAACCGGTTCATTTTATTTTCTCGTATACGAGGTATACAAAGTGAAAGTTTTGTAACGTTGTGGCATCTTGGCGATTACAGTTTGGTGTTGTTAAATTATCCCAATCTCAGTCAAAAGGACTAAACGGCATTATCTGTACATATTTAATTTCTCTTGGTTAGAATACTTGGATATATTGATACTAAATGTATATACATTATTTTATTTACGAAGAAGTCCTTCTGGACGCTGTCATTTTCCCCTCTCTCTCCAGTCACAACGTTCTCTGGCTCTATCTCGTGGGCTCTCTGCTCTGGTCATTCACTTGACACCTTATGACAGCCTTACACCCATTTTTCCTTTTCCAACAGTCACATTCACCATAATGTTGTTCCAATCTATTTGGAGGGCTTCTTAGCAGACAGTTTCCATTTTCAGCCCATAAAATTTAGTAGGTTATTCAGAGGTCGGACCGTGCCAACCAGAACTCCATCTCCGAAGGACAACCCTATTCCCTTGGCTACAGCGGCTCCTCCTCTCCCCGCTTTCAAAACTGTTCCTCTCCCTGATTTCCCAAGACTGACTGCCACCCATCCCTCCCCTATTTTGTGGTTTTCGCTTTTGTGAGAGACCCTTGGTGTCCCTAACCCACTATCGCATTTCAGTTTTATGGCTTAGTGCGCCGAATGATTATCAAAACCTGATGAAAAACCCAACTTTTCCCCCGGTCTACACTATTTATCATCGGATTCTTACATACACGAAGGGTTTTGGCATACTGTGTTTCAAACAAAGTGAAGTGGCCTAGTGGTGAATGCCCCACTTTTCACTGAGGGTAGAGAAAATTTCGTTTCCTATACGGCTGTCCAAGGAAGTCGCATAGTAAAAAATTTGATCTCGAGATTTTGATTAATCTCCATGTTTTAGACCTCCCTGAGTCCGAAAAATGTATGTTTAGAATAACTTGACAGCTGAAAAAACTCAACGAGCTTGATGGATAAAATCTGGTATGTGGTCCAAATTGTGTTTTGCATGAAAGCAAAATTTTAAATTTTTTTCAAAATTTACGCACAGTTAGACTACGGGTGTCTACACGTATGTGAATGTGTAAATGCTGTAACTCAAAAATGCAATGAGCTATACATATATGGTATTTGCATATGGTTTTAGTACAAAAAATTATAAATTTGTATCAAATCCGTGAAAAGATTAGATGCCGATTTGTCTATTCGTGAGCATGTGAGTGCGATCAAAAATGGAGCAAGATACATGAATGAACTTTAATATATGAAATAGTTACTAAAAATATAGATGTGTGTTTAACCCTTCAGCACACGCGCCAATTTTTGGAACATAAGCAAACCACACGCGTGGGGTCATTTTGACCCCAAGTTGTTTGGGGTCAAAATCCTTATTTTATTGGCTATTTGTACAAAAAAAATATGGTCAAAGTATAAGAATATTTTTTCGGGCAAATAACTTGTATTTAAGACACAAATACGATTTTTAATAAGAAAAAGGAAAGTTGAACTTATGATCTTTTCCCAATACCTTTTCTGTATTCTTTTCTTCTCTTTAAATACGTTCGTACGCTGTTATAACGTTAACGTTAACGCCATAACGTTAAATGCATCTGAAATGCTAGCACACGCACGGGTCAATTTGACCCCAACCCCCAACAAAAAATAAGAATCCCCGTTTCACAAGTTTATGCTGTTCTTATCTTTTTCTTCCAGCTCTCCCATGAAGGTACAGAAAGTAACAGGGACAAGTTTTTAGAAATTCCTAGAATTTCTTAGCAAAAGATAAAGCGTAGGGTCAAAAAGACACCGTGCGTGTGCTAACGCGTTAAGTTTGGGCCCAAACAATCCGAAATTAGACACAAATCTCCAAACGGAAGATTTCGAAAATGCGTATTAGATTCTCTAAATTATGCTACGAAGTTCAACACAAAATGTGCCATTTTATGTACCTATACGAGAATGATGAGGGGAGAACACTCCCCTGGTTTAATTTAAAAATTGGTTTAATTAATCTTATAAAAATGCATTTATTTAACTACATCATGTTTAAATATCCATTTCATGAAGCTATTATTATGTTGGTAGTCGGTGTGGGAGTGACACGCATTGTAATCCTGAGGATGATCTTAAGTATCTCTAATTTGAATTATTATGACACAACTTATAAAATCAAGTCGGTGATTATCGTTACCATCCCTATTTTACCAGAAATAAGGGAGAATGGGATATGTTTAAAACTTTAATTTATTTGTAATTATATTGTTTCGTATGCTTCTCAAAGATAAATTATATCTTTCTGAATTCAGTATTTCTACTGGTTGCTTGTATGGTTTGACAAGAAAAGACTATAATGGTAAAATATTTTGTAACATTGTTTTAACAGAAAGGGAAATAGCTGTCACATTCATGTTACGAAAGACATCACTGTTATACTGTCAAAGCTATAATTTATAAGAATGTGACAGTAACAGATCGCGTCGTCACCATTACCTTCTTGCTATTTTTTTATGTTAAAGGAGCGATATTATTTTCATGGTTCGCACTGACAAAAACCCTTTGGTGTTTAACATTTCACCAAAACTAAAGTGATCAAGCGTCATGTATTAGCTGAAAAGTTCCTTGCCGTGACTCTGTGTGTCGGATTACAAACTGTCCTGGTTTTTAACTTTTAAATAATCGGTTGATTAAAAAAAGTTATTGATATATATATATATATATAATTTTGTGTCTTTAAAAACGTACCTTTTTTAGGCAATATAAGAGGTAGGCTATATTTCTAATACTTAAGGCCAGAGGTTCCCAACCTGTGATACGCGTACCCCTAGGGGGAATTAGTCCCCTAGCGAAGGACTAGTTGGGGATACGCGCAATCAAAGTTCGTAATGGAAAGAACGGAAACAAGAAAACATAAGGAATTAAAAGAGTTAAAGAATATAGTTTCCTCAAGTTAATACTTGCTATTTAATAACTTTACCACCTGAATCGTTTATTATTACGGAGGGTAATTTTTAGATGTCATTATAAGCTAAAACCAAATAATTATAATACTGGTGTCATTTGCTTTGGCATTGAACTAATAACTTGTAAAAATGCAATGAAAAAGAAGTCCGGCAAATGTTATTAATTCGAGTCGTTTGACTCTTAAGCTAACCTAAGTCTTTACCACTATTGATAAAAATTCCTTTGCATAGATGAATGGCTGTTGGGGGAGGGGAGATATGACAGTAGGGGTACGAGAAAATATAAAGAGTAATCAAGGGGTACGCGAGGAAATAAAGATTGGGAGCGCCTGCTTTAGGCGATGAATTTATTCATTATATAGGAAAAAATACAAAATATTGATTTTTTTTTTTAAGTCAGCGTGGAGTTACAGCCCAGGCCCATTTGGCCTGTGTCTAGGACATTTATATATACAGTGACATACTGCGTACTTGGACATATATCCCATTAGTATTATAAAGAATATGACAAAATTAATTCACTTTTGATATACATGTATAACTTTTTGAGCTACCGTTTTTCCTATGAATTACAAACTTCTACCATTACTTCATGGCTGTTCTGTCTAGTGAACTGCCTTCTGTCTTTGTAAGCAAATAGTTCGTTTCCTGAAGAGGAAATTATATCATTGATATAAGTTGCAATTTTTTTCTTCATCTTGTTAGATGTTCATGAGATGAAAAACATCCGTTGAAACCGATAAAACTGTTGAGGCATGTTTGTATTTATTTGCACACGCCGGCACAACCTACCCAGAGAGTGTAAGGCACAACATGTTTGTCCCCACACCAACCCACTCACCCATAGGGTATGGAGTGTTTTAACGGTTGGAGGGGAAGAGTACAGAAAAGATACATTGTACAAACATTCAAAAATACAATCAGTATAAGCATAAATACAATAAAGCACATAATACAATAAAATAATAAATAAAATATAGTGAATGCAATAAAATAACAAATGCAGAATAAAAATACAATCATCAGAAATAATAATATATATAGTACTTTAAATGGACGTATATTTATACAATGTGAAATACATTAACAAGAAATACGGACTATTCTCGTGGGGGAACCACAGCAACAACAACAGCAAAAAATCCTCAAATTCTAACTAAACTAATGTACAGTTGTTAATTTAAAAATAAAGTCAATATTTCAGAACATTTCTCTTTTGTATTGTAACATGTTTGTATTGAAAAGGTTTGGAAGACGCGTGGGATGTATATGGGCAACCATTTTAGGGTAGATTGACTCCTTGTAAGAATACTGCCTATTGAAACTCAACTCCTATTGACTCGACTTCGGGAGAATTTCTGCAGAACTTCACCGATCATGATCCCCAGACCTCAAAACTACCCCTCATAAAAATGTTTATATATATTCGTATAAAGCTTTGCCCATGTTATTTTGTAAACACAATAACTAGAGTAATTTTGATTGCATTTGAACCAGCGAATGATATGTGGCTGGGAAGGTGAAACTATCTGAAGAGTTCGCAGATGGGCTATTCAAAGCTCAAAGAGGATGAAAATAGTGGGGATTGACATTTTCATTTCCCTATAACTCCCTTTTAATTGAAAATATAAAGGTAATTCTATTTAAGCGGATTATGGCATTGTCGTAACGAGCAACTTTTGTGCTCGAAGTCCTTTGATAAATGCAATACCTTTGTAGTTGTAAAATGACTCTGCATGGGATTTCTTTCATGTGAGGGTTGAGACAGTAAAAACTCCAAGCATTTCAGTCCCAATAATTTTATTTGTCTTGGTTACGGAACACAACACAAATTAAACACATAGAATTGATGAGATTATATACAAAATGAAAGAAGCATATTCCTTTTCAGGACACTCGGTTAACTGCTACTTCAAAACGGAACTCATCCCGGCCCTCCAGGCCGGTGCATTTTACCTCGCTCCTGACGATCACACGTCAGAATTCGACACAACCGCTCTGTTCTGAGGCTCGACTCAATCTCTCTCAAAATGGCGTCCGCCTTTTCCTTTTATCTCCGGAAACAGAGTTGCCATACAAGAACAAAGGAACAGGGTTACCAGAATTTGGCGCTTCTTACAGTAGTAAGGGAATGAAAAGTGATTTTTGCTAACTTCCAACTGCTTTTTAACCTGAATTTGTGACAGTTATTGGAAAGCTTTCGTCACTTGCATTTTCTTACGTCCTCATAGCTCCTACTCTAATGAAATTAGTGGATAACTTAATCGGGGGGGGGCTTCTTATATTTCCGGACAAATGGAGTTTGCTTTCGCCTTCCAGCTTGCTGATGGGAATATTTTTTATGGTCTTCGAAGTAAGAAATTTCAATTGACTGTTTGAATTGGGCGAACCCTCTCCTTTTTTGCTCTTCTGTGGATTATTCGTGAACTGCTGAGGACTAAATTAAATCGTTAATCAATTTACTGTTACATCTTTAAATACTCGCTTCCTATTTATTTTAGAAATATATGTGGTTTCCTTTTCTTTTTTTGCAACCTTTTTAATCGGATACTGTTTTTTATTTCTTTTTTCTAAAATCACTTTTTTAGTTTTTGCCCAACCCCACACCCTATACCGTTTATCTCCCCTTTCTAACATCGAAAGGCCTGTATTGAAGTTTGGAAAATCTGGTCTCGTTAATTATAATTAACGTCTTATGAGATAATATTTTTATACGAGTTTTAATTTTATCCCATTTAATTTTTATCCCAATTTCATGTTCATCAAAGGCTTCAACACGTCTTCAGAGTTTTGGCATTAAAAAATATAGGCGAATAAGAGACAAGCTGTCAGTTCTTGAAGCCCAGCACTAATTAAATGCTACGACAAGAATAACATCTCCAATCAAATTACGGGTCGGCTCAATTCAGATTATGTTGACGCGCGGCGTCCGCTCTCTAAACAGGAGCCGCCCTCACATGTTTGTGTGCAGCCCTGTGCCAAGGGCGGCGAACAGGGGCTGTTTGTCAGTGGAATGCAGTATTGTTTGTTTGGCGGGAAAGGATTTACTCAAGCGAAATTAAAGGTATGAGGGCTCAAGTTTGTCGTGTGAACTGTTGCTCAGTTCCATTCGTGTCCTCGTGCTTTGGCAAAATTAGATAAATAGCATGCTTGTTGTTACGATTTATATCTAAAAAAAGTATCATATTCCCACCATTGATATACATAAAAGTATCATATCGCTTCATTGATAAAAAAAGAATCATATTCGCATCATTGATAAAAAAAAGCATCATATTCGCATCATTGATAAAATAATATCTTATTCGCATCATTGTTGAAATGTATCATATTCCCATCATTGATAAAATAATATCATATTCGCATCATTGATGAAATGTATCATATTCCCATCATTGATGAAATGTATCATATTCCCATCATTGATGTATATATACGAGTATGATATTGCCATAATTTCCTGTGGTTGTTTCTTGCAAATTAATGGTTAATTCTGGCTCCACCATACCGGAATTCCTTAAAAATGTTCAAATATGGACAACACCATACCACTGTTACTGACAAAAACCGATTTGTGTAAGCTTGGATATGGCCTTTTTTATTATTTAACGTTTCAGGACACTTATTTTTCTTGAAATTAATATACATAATCATTAACGAAGATTACTATGTAGGGAATTTTCTTAACTTTAGTTACAACACGATGTTTGAATGATATTATTCAAATTGTTATGGTTATTTGAAGTAGTCTATACTAAATTCTGAAGAAGATATTTTCCGATATAAAATAATCATCATGAACGCTTTGATTCGCATTAATTGGTTTCAAATGGTTTTAATTTGAACCAGCCCAGCAGTGATATGTTTTTTTTGGATTCGGATAATTTCGATAGACTTAAATGTTAATTTTCATGTGGAATTCATATCACTCTGTTACTTCTAGAATATGCCTCTTTTCGAACATATTTGTATTAACTAGTGTAAAAATATCTCGGAAAAATGGAAATAATTGTATGGTTTTTAATGCAAAATTATTGGATGCATTTTTAAATAAAAGAAAATTCCCATATGTATTATGTACCAATAATACTTTTCTTTTTAATAATTTTTTACTATTATTTATTTTTTTATTTTTGTAAAAAAGAAAAATAAGCAAGGAAACATTTCTTTATTGCTAACGTAATTTCATTGGAATTTTTGAAGAATAAATTTCCTTGCCTTTTATTTTGTCATTCTGATTTTCTTAAAATTATTATACAGCCTATTTATAATATTCTATTATAATGTACAGTATTATAATGTAATGTATGTATTATGTATACAGCCTATTTATAATATTTGTTGGACTGTTTTGTTTCAAATCAGTCCAACAAATTTCTTGCAAGCCTGAAATATATTTAGTTTTTAACTCCAGTTTTTCCAACTTCTGTAACTCAAGAGAAAGGAAAAATAAAGTAGTGGCTTGTCAACACAAAACTCAACACGATTCCATAAAATATTTCTGTGCGTCAGACCCAAGATGAAAATTTTTAGGTTATTGTAATTTTGAATGTAGAATCTGATTTTGCATCAAACCATGAAAACGTTTATTAACAATTCTCCTTTCATAATTACTAGAGTTATAAGAGCCTAAATCCTGATAGGCAACGAATTAATTCTTTTCGTTTCTTAAGCTCTCTTGAAAAGCTGGCATGATGTGACTTACGTTGTGCTGGTTCTGAGGTACATATTTATAACGTATGAGGCGGTGAAGATTACCGATGCAGCGGCAAGAGGTGCGAGTTCGTGCAAGGCATGAATAATCACAGCCAGAGTGATGGATGTTCACAATATCCTAGTTACTATGAACACCGTACTTCACGCTATCATTGCGTATATACTCTTACTTCAGAAGGGTTACTTCATGGTGACACAGGGCAGACAATATGGAATAAAAACACGAGTTTAGAACAATAACATGTTTAATAGAACAACAATTAAGTTAAAAACAGAAATTAAATTACAACATCATTTGAACACGCCCGCGGTAGGATGATAACAAAAGTGAGAGAATGATCAGGTGGAACATCGCCCTTAAATACTGCAGCAGCCTCCTCGCCATTGGTTAACAGATGACATCACCAAAGTGGGCGGGTTAGATATGCATGCAATTATAGCTTCCAACACAGCTGGAGATGATGCCACAGAATCCTCTAAGACTGAAATACAAAATATCATCAGGAAGGTAATAAAAAATCGATTACAAAATTCCATCTTTGCAAACATGAAATGGGTCATATTAAATAAAAGTGTTTATAACAACAAAAAGTAAAACAGTTTAGGTAGCAGGAAAGGAAGGAAAAAGCCCAAGAAAAAAGTGTTGCTTTGTGTTGCCCCCCCCTCCCCCCGATGATTAGAAATAGGCTTGGAGTTTTGAAACCTCGATAGGACAAAGAAACGCAACAAGTTTCTTATTTAAGCATCATTTTGTCATGCGTAGATATCTGAGGGCAAAAATGAAACGCCTCCCACTGGTGTAAAGTGAAACATTTAAGAGAGGCTGCACGGTCTGGGGTCGACTTCGTTATCTGACTGTGTCACAAAATCTGTAACAAAATGAAGCTCTGTTCCCAACATCAGTGGCGTGGCGTTCGTTGTCTGAAGTATATGTCTTATTTCCCGGTATGGGAACAGAAATAATCATTGCTGTTTGAGTGGTTTTGTATTGGCTCGACCGTTCCAGTGAAATGTCGATAAATGTTTGGACCTCGAAGGCCATCAAGTTGACGGGCAGAGACAACAGTGCAGTTTCTGTGGACCGTAGTAAAGTGCGCACGCGTCGTGGGAACGGTGCGACTAGTAGTCCAGTAAGCGAAGGGTTTGAAAAAAACAAATATAATTTCGGAAATTGGTACACATGTTCGTGAGGGGCTTATGATGAACATACTAAAAGTCCCCGGTCCTGGGGGTGAGCTCGCGGCGCCATCTTGGGTTTCACCCCCCTCCCCGTTTTTAGTTTTCCCTGAATATCTCATAATCTATTCAAATTACAAATTATAATTTATTTAACAAATTAAAGAGCGTGAAATTCTCTATAAGTACATTTTTTCTTCTTCCAGCTTTAATAGTTTCCGAGATAATGGGTCTCAAAGGTTGCCGCCATCTTAGATATCCTCCTCCTTTTCAGTTTTTGTTGAATATCTCGAAAACTATTCAAAATTAAAATTACATGTGAATTAACAAATTAAAGAGCGTGCGATTCCCTACAGATAGGTACTTTTATTTTCTTCACGCTTTAATAGTTTTTGAGAATTCGTCTCAGAACGAATAAATTTGTAAAAAATCTTAATTGATAGTACAATAAATGAAAGATTTGAAGAAAAACAAAAAACCATATAGCTTTTAAAATTAGTACAAATTTTCTTGAGGGTCTCTTGTTGAAGATAGTAAAAGTCCCCGATCCTGGGGAAGAGTTCGCACCGCCATCTTGGATTTCACTCTCCATATTTATTTTTCCACCAATATCTCGAAAAATATTCAATTTTCTAATTAAAATTTAGTTAATAAATTAAAGATCGTAAAATTTCCTACAAATACATAATTTTGTTTTCCTTCCAGCTTTAATAGTTTCCGAGATAATGGATCTCAAAGTTTATCGCCATCTTGGATTTCATCCTCCTTTTTTAGTTTCTCTTCAATTTCTCAAAATCTATTCAAATTTTAAACTATATATAATCAGCAAATTAAAGAGCGTAAAATTCCCTACAATTGCTTGCTTTTATTTTTGTTTTAGCTTTAATAGTTTTTGAGATAACGTGTCTCAAACCTTTCCGCCACCTTGGATTTTATCCCCTCTTCTTTTTTAGTTTTTCTTGAATACCTCGAAAGTATTCGATTTTCAAATAACATGTAATGCAGAAAAGTGTTTATCGTAAAATTCCCAACAAATGCATGATTTTATTTTTTCTTTCTAGCTTTAATAGTTTCTGAGCTATGTAAGAAAAACTAAGACAAGGGGATAGAATCCAAGATGGCGGCAAATGCTGAGACCCATTATCTCCTTAACTATTGAAGCTAAAACAAAAATAAAAGCATGCATTTATAGAGAATTTAATGCTTTTTAATTTACTGACTATATGTAATTTGAAAATTGAATAGATTTCGAGATATTCAAGAAAAAGTTAAAAAGGGGATGAAATCCAAGATGGCGATAACCTTTGAGACCCATTATCTCGGAAACTATTAAAGCTGGAAGAAAAACAAAAAATATGTACTTTTTGGGAATTTTACGCTCGTTAATTTGTTAAATCAATTATAATTTAAAAATTGGGTGAATACTGTCTGAGATATTCCGAAAAAACTAAAAATGGGAAATGAAATCCAAGCTGACGACGAAGCTTCTTCCCCAGGATCGGGGACTTCTACTATGTTCAACAAGAAACCCTCGAGAACATTTGTACTAATTTAAAAAAACATTACGATTTTTTGTTTTTCTTCAAACCCTTCGTTTATTGTACTATCAATTAAGATTTTTTACAAATTTATTCGTTTTGAGACAAATTATCTCAAAAACTATTAAAGCCTGAAGAAAAATCAAAGTAGCAATCTGCAGGGAAACGCACGCTCTTTAATTTGTTAAATCGCATGTCATTTCAATAATGAATATTTTTCGAGATATTAAAGAAAATCTGGAAAGGGGGTCGGAAATCCAAGATGGCGGCAACCTTTGAGACCCATTATCTCCAAGACTATTAAAGCTGGAAGAAAACTAAAAGTATGTATTTGTAGGGAATTTTACACTTTTTAATTTGTTAAATCTTTTGTAATTTGAGAACTGAATAGTTTTTGAAATATTTAGGAAAAATTAAAAATGGGGGGTGAAATCCAAGATGGCGCCGCGAGCTCACCCCTAGGACCGGGGACTTTTAATATGTTCATCATAAGCCCCTCACAAACTCGTGTACCAATTCTCAAAACTATATGATTTAATGTTTTCTCCATCCCCATTTTGGACCTTCGTTGACTGTAATATAGTAGGATTTCGAACAATAACAAATCCCCTCGAGTAACCAAGACATGGAAACGAGGCTTAACCTTTAGCGCTCCAGAAACTAATTAGATGCGTATTGTACAATGCGTGCAGCATTCGTAAATTAAATTCCTTAAAAGACTACGCAATTACTTTTATTAGCAACAAAAACAACTGGTAACGATCTCAGTATAATCTTGTCTAAATTGAATAAAAAACTGTACGTAACTGCGTTTTGAAGGTAAAGTATGCATGTCCCCTTGGTGCAGCCATCGGAGCACTAAAGGTTACACATGTCTTTAATATGATGAAACTAAACTAAAGCCATGCTTAGTAAGTATTTTTATGCACAGACTGAAGCTATTTGGAGTTGCTTCATACTGAAGACGCTTTTATTGAAATTTTTCGATGTGATGTTTCGTGGATCGACAATAGGTTGACACATCTTAATTGCGGTTGCATAATCTAGTTAACAGATGCCTTTTTTTCTGAATTTGCATACCATGAATACCCAGCATGGAAAAGACGGCAAATATATGAAAATAAATTTATCGAAAAAGCTTTTAAAATAATTACAGGGGATATTGCGTCTCTTCATCCCAATATGCTCACCAAAACGCGAAAGATACAAGGCGTTTTTGTTTAAACTAAATATATATATATGTATTTAAAATGTTACGCAATATGCTTGTTTGCTTTGTATTTACATAATGTGAAACGAGATGGATTTAAATTAATAAAATGTTTTACTATTGAAAAAGAAGCAAGCGTTTAAAAAAATTCCCTGTACCTTAGACAAGTTTAATCCAAGCAATGCAATTTTATTTCTTTTAAGAAACAAACAAATAAGCAAAATAAAACTTTTCAATAATGAAACAACCAGCTTTTGTTCATTTTTGTTTAATTAAACGGAATTTTCTCGGAAACAACTCCTGTTTTTTTATCATTCTTTTCCTGATGTTGTTTATTTGATTTGTAAGTATCAAACTACAGTTAATTCTTTCTTCTCAAAACACGTAATCGCAAAACAAACTCTACCTTTTCTTACTCTTAATTCATTAAATTCGAATCTGCGAACGTTGTCGCGTATCAGAAAGAAAACCATTTTCAATT
>BGPR01043316.1:0-12984 GCA_013235015.1 Araneus ventricosus
TGACATATCTAGACGTCATAATTTTCAAATGAAAAAAAAAATTGTCGAAATCCGTCGAGCGGTTGGGGCTGGCGAACTGTCTGAAAGTTTTACCATATTAAGCATATAGAGAATGTATGGTGGAGAAATGTTTTTTTCAATTTCGTTCAAAAATGGGTGGTTGGGGGACAGAAGACCCTTGATGACATATCTAGACATCATAAGCTTTCATATGAAAAAAAAATTATCGAAATCCGTCGAGTGTTTCTGCTGGCGAACTGTCTGAAGATTTTACCATATTATTTTAAATATATTGATCCCAACAGTTCCATCACAATGGCGTGTCAAAAATATTGTAAAATACCTTTTGTAGGTGATGGAAACTGTTTATTTAGGGCTATATCATTCTGTAGTTATGTATCTGAAGACTTTCATGCAGAAATTCGCGCAAAAGTTATACAAAACATTACAACTAGACGAGGTTTATTGAAAGATTTTACAATTTTAAAAGAATCTGTTGTCTGCAAAGAATATGAAATCTACTATGGTTTTATGATCTGTTCCACTGATCTTCATGTAGTACTTAAAACTGAAAAAAGTAGTGGCTGAGAGCTTCGAAGCAGCGAGGTGGCAGGGGCAGTGCTGAGCAAAGTGGGTGCTGGCCGCGAACCCGCCAAGAGGGCGGCGAGAGCGGCTAGTAATTTATAAAAACAAATAAAAGTGCAACACTCATATAAAATACACGAATAGTATAGACATAGATCCTGCATTGTATAAACAGGGCAAAAAAGGCTGGAAAAGGAAAAAGACTGAAATCGTACGTGAGCAAAAAAATTGTACCATAATTTATACGCGAAAGAAATAAAACATCAGAACATGCAGCATGATGGAAATATTACACTACAATAATTAATAACATAATTATTTATAATTCCGTACATATAAATAAGAAAAAGAATATTAAATTATTATTAAATCATTCACATTATAAGTTAATAAACAAATTTTAAAAAAACTTTTTTTTTTTTGCAAAATATGCCACAGAAGTTTTGTTTTCTGCAAAAAGGTGGTACTTAATACTTTGAATGGCACTGATTGTTGGAATGTCCATCCTTGTAGAGTTTGCTGATATAATGTTGATTCGTCAATAGAAGATGAATCAGCTAGTTTCCTAGCCGGTGGAGTTAAGTCACACGGTCGAGCATATTTTCCCAGAATTTTCTTTCGAAAACGGAAGATAGGAAGATTTCTTTGTGTAAAAGCGGAATTTTCGGAAGAAAAAGCAAATTTCTGCGGGGGGAAAAAAATCGGAAGTCTCGGGGGGGGGGGGAAATTTTGCGAGAAAAAAAGACAAAAAAGCGGAATTTCTCCAAAAAAGCGGAAATCCATCAAAAAGCGGAAAAATCTCATCCCTGTATAAATGAACACATACAAAAATAAATCCTAGATACAACCAGAACAACATAAAATCCAGTATTAACTAAAGCTTAGTTTAACATCTTTAAGACCAATACATTTTTGATGAATTTAAAAAGAAGAAGTAAAAGCTTTCTAATCAAGTGTAGAATTTCTGTGAAAATCATTTTTCAAAGATATTGAAAACAATGCTTCCATATAATGTTGCAGTTTCAACCATTAATTTATATTAGTGTCTAAAGTATCAGATAAATTGCAGAACTGGAATGTGAAAAACGAAATGTCTCTATGAAAGCAATAATAATAAAAACTCACGAAAAACAAAGTAAACAAGTCACTTGGAAGAATTGGAAATGTCATTATTGAATAAAATTCAATTTATCAATTTTAGCCTTTCATTTTCTATAGTTTCTTTTTCTGTATCAAGATAACTGCAAGAATAAATAAAAGTTTAATTTTTAAATTTATGTAAGCATTTAAAATTTACAAGCAATTAATCATTATTTCAATTTCATATATTCTTTTATATTTATAATTTTAATACAAAATAATATTTGTCAGTAAATTTTTGCACAATAGATACACAACAAATAACGGACACAAAAATAAGCAGACAGCGTTCGGCCTGGACTTCCCCCAAATGGGGTTTATAAAAAATATTTTCTAGGTTGTGTTTATTATTAATCTTACAATAGAAACGTTTTGTTATGATGCAACATTTTAAAACAAATAAGCAACATTTTTAGTTTGATTTTTGCAACAATTTTAAAATATTTACTTCTTTATATAGGAAGGCACACACTTCTTCTGATAGTAGTTTTACCGTTGTTTAATTTGGTGCGATAACAGATTGATGTGAAGAGTAGGAACCGGTTGGAACCGGAAAAATTCTGAAAAGTTGAAAGGAAAAAGAGCTGTTGAAAATAGGAAATACCTCTCACGTTGTTCAAATATGCCATTTTTAGTGGTCAGAGAAATAAGTGCATTAAGAAAAGTTACAGCTATTCTGTTCTAATAGAAATCTGGTGTTAACGCACGAAAAGACGATGCTTCTTTAAGTCCATTTAGATATCAAAAGTTTCAAATTATATTATAGTATCCTCTAATTACTAGGAGTCTTGTTTATTTTAGGAGAAGTCTAATTATTCATGGTTTCATATTAGCGTATTGAACAAGACATACCTCTTATTTCGAAATAGTTTTGCTGCATTGAAGTCAATGAATAAAAATTTTATATATGATGCAACCAAAATATTCACATAAAAATTAAAAAATAAACTATTTTCATAGAAAAAATTTGTTTTATAATTGGCTGTGTTTGAAGCACGGCAGATGACAAAATTATTCAAAAAAATAATTGAGACAAAAAACACTGTAGCATCTACAGCAATATTAGACTACAGAATTGTGTTTGTCTAACTTGTGTTATTGGCAATACCAGGAGCTAACAACTTAACAAAATACAGGGGAGTCATAAATTACTGGACCCATTTCAAAAATTAATGAAAAAAACTTATAATGTTACAACTAAATGTTTTTAAATGAAAGAGCAAATAAAAAAGTTTTCTTCCGATAGGTGGCGTACCATTATAGCGTTCTAAATTTGTTACAGCGAGAGATTTCCATACGCAAGGACTACCTATCAGCAGAAGCAGATGCGCGTTTTCTGGTTTCCTTTTTTAATTTTTCTTGAATATCTCAAAATCCATTCAGTTTTCGAATTACAATTGTTTTAACAAATTAAAGAACGTAAAATTCCCTATAAATGCAAGCTTTTATTTTTATTCTAGCTTAAATAGTTTCGCAGATAATGGATCTCAAAGATGGGAGATGTCCAATAATTTACCACCATCTAGACCACCGTAACGGCTCGTTACCAATCTGAAAAAAAAAAATTATTAAAATGCGCTCTCATTTAAAGGGGAATTAATTCAGTTCTAACATTATTAGTTTTTTAAATTAATTTTTGAAATAGGCCCAATATTTTATGAACTCCCTGCATATGTAGGAATTTTTACACATCCTTTTCTGGTTTTTAATTTGTTAACCTGTTCATGTGATGTGTAAACATCGCCAAAAGCAAAAAACGGGTTCGAAAGCATCTTAACATGTATATTTTATAACTTTTCAAACTTAAAAACTATTTTATTAAACTAAACTTTTAAAAGAATTTGGTAGAATGAAAATGTTAATTAAATGTTAGAGCTGTCATTAGATTGAAAAAAAATTAAGAAAACTCGTGCCGTAGATGAAAAATGCGAGACTAAGCCTTGATTGAAAGTGTCAACTCATGAACGTATAGATTGAGGGAATTTAATACCTGTTAGTTTTAAAAAGGACGGTTGGAGAGACGGGTAATTATCTCAGAACATTTTATAATTATATGGCCATCATCTTCATCTCGCCGTGCAATGCTAACTGAGATGCCAATCCAACAAATAAATAGAAACTATTGATTACAACATTTGAATGATGTAAAATTACATCAATAAAAAACAAAAGACTTTTAAAAAGAAAGAAAACAAAGGATAAGGACACTTCCAGAAAAAAATATAACGAAAGAGTTTACACTGATGGGTGCACTGATTTTCGTGACTTCCGAAAGAATTTCGATATTATTTACATGTATTTCGTTAAAAGAAAGGCTTTTCCAATTTTTCCTCATTGAGGAACTATTAAAGAAACTTTTTGCAGCAAAATTTGGATCAGACGGTGATTTAATAATTAATTATGATTTTTCGAAATTTTGTGGAAAGTTACTTAATAGGTAGCACTTTGCAGTGGTTAATTTTTTTTCAGTATATTACAAAAACAAATTCTCTGGATGCAATTCTAGGTATATTTATTGAAATCTTGGGTGGAAGGGTATATAAGAGATAAAAAAAATATACAAGAAAAATAAATTTCATAAATGCCAGATTATAATTAACAATTTTATATCATTGTATTCGGTCAAATCAGGATGGCGCTTTAGAAATCCTTTCATCCAATTATTGACGGGTGTGTTTTTAATAGATCTATTACCGCACCTTCTTTGTAAGATAAACGTTTGTTATTATTTTAGGATCTATATTATTGACAGGAAAACCGAAATCACTGAATTAGACTGCACTTTGCACAGGTCTTTTCCTTCTCATTGGAGAAAACCAGGGGATTTCCACGTTTAGTTATATGAATTAGCTTTCTTTTGTAAGAAATTGCTTATTTGGGGTACCAAAAATTATTTCTGCCTCTTTAAAATACCCTAAACTTGTGAAATCGCGTTAAATCAAGCTTCTAGGGTCTCTGGAGAGAATTCCATATACTTACAAGTACCTAACTTCCTTTCATACGCCCTGGGCATATCTGAAGATTACGAAAACATTCTTCTTATTATTATTTAATACAAGAATAAATTAAAAAAACCAACTGGGGTTGCTGTTTATCACAAATTTCTGTGGTGCAAAGAATTCCTCCTTTTCGGTGCAAAGTTACCCCAGGTCAGAAAAAAATTAATTATAACTTAACTAACAAATATAATTGGCATCCAAAACAACAAAATGAAAGCTAGGCTTATTATCTTTCACATTTAAAATCACTTGCCTCCAGAAATGTCACGTTTTCTCACCAGAGACAGATTTTTCAGCACTAAAATTTTCGTTGAAAAATTGGTCATTGTCTTTTCCTTCTGGAACCTCCTGAATGACAGCTATGTACGTTTCAGGAATGAAATACACTAGTCAGTGTTCCCAAGAAGCTAGCAAAAAAATCTCAACCCCGTACCCTTAATCAGTTTATCTCTATTTCACTTTTCACACAAATTTTGCACTGGTGCAAAGTTACCTCCGCTAAAGTAACCAAGTTTTACGGTAGTAATTTTTAAAAAATTCAACTTTTATAAAAAAATTATTTAAAAAGTGCATAGGCAAAGCACTAAAATAGAAATTTTCTCTAGAACGAAATCTATAATACACCAGTAATATACAAATACAATAAAACTCTGGTTAACCGAAACCCGGGTTATCCGAAATCGCAAATCCAAAAAACACGTACTATATTGCAAAGAAATAATTGTGAAAGCGAGACTTTTTTGCAACGATATCCCCACTTTCTTCTTTTAAACCTTCCCAAGAAGGTCAGTGATTAATTTTAGAATGCTAAAATTAAAATTAATGGGTATTAACAACATTAATAACGATATTGTTTACCTGTGCCTGTCAGACGCATTGCGCCCGACGGAGGGTTAACTTTAATGAAGAACATAAGCACAGCCTACAAAGAGAGTTTTGAATTCGTTTTACGTTCAAAACATTCAGAATTACATACAAAAAAGTTTAGTTTTATTAACGTCCCTTTTGAAGCAACACGGTGGCTATTTTGGGATGGACTATGCAATTTTGAACCTCGGTCAGATGACGAGGACGACGTCTGAGCTAGCATCCCCATCTCCAAACTTCCGCACCACACCAGCGGTAGGAATTTTGACCCTTACGCATGATTTGTCGTGCAGCGGGCTCGATACACTGCGGATCTTCGGTGGAATCGGGTTTCGAACCCCTCCGGCCCCATAGCGAAGACCTTACCACTAGACCACCTTGCCCTAGATACAGAAAAGGGTTGAAATCTAGAAGTTGGTACACACTCTTAAAATGGCGCCAAGTCGCCAAAGCTAAGACAGGTAATACCTGCATATGGTTTGACTCCAATGATATGCAGCGGTCAACGTCTTGCTTTGGCGATTTGGCAGCAATTTAAGAGTGTGTACCAATTTCTAGATTTCATCCCAAAAAAGTAATAGATGTTCATGGCTTAACCGAAAAAATCGTTATCCGAAACAGTTCCCCCTTCCCTTTAGTTCCGTTAACGAGAGTTATACAGTATAAGAAAAATTTTATGAACTTATTTTAATTTCAGACACGCTTTTAAAGTTTAATTTTTTACCCACTCTATTTCTCGTCTATTAAACATTATTTTAGAAATCAATTTTCTTCTTGTGTTGATTCCGGGTTTTAAGATTCCTCTCTTCTTTTGTTTATGGATGAAATCATTTTATTCGAGAAAATTTCGTTACCTAATTGGCGTCTTTAAGTCCTGGGTGTTGCAGCTTAACAACATTTAGTTAAGACTTAAGCATTCCTCTCTTTTGAGGACTCTTCTCTCATTAGGAGGCATTACGGCATCCCACCTCCCGAAAAGAGCGAAAATATAAAAATCTTTTGAAAAGGGGACAGGAAGTGCCTCCCCTCCCTTTAGGATAAAGTAAAATGAAGTTGAAGAAAAGAAAAGTTTGGACAGCCTTGCGCAACGAACGACTAACTCTTCCTTCAAAAGCGAGGATACACCCTTTGGCTATAGGTTGGCTGATAACGCTTCGAGAAATAACTGCCTTTCTTTAACAATTTGACCCAATTATAATGGGTTTCATACATATCCTATTTTTGCGATTAGTACCTTAAAAAGAATTTGAGGAAAGTCTTCAAAGTAGACGCTGGAATTTTATTTTTTATCTCTCGGTTTTGTGTTTAATGGCATTTATTGGGATATATGGCCTATTTTTCGAAATATAAGACACGGATGCAGATATCGAAATTTAGTATTTGTTTATTTTGAAAGTGAAAAATATACCTCTCTTAATTGGCAGAAAAAGATATGAAATGGATAAAATTGATATAACTGTACTTTTAAGAACAGGATATCACGCACTGCACTTATGCGAAAATAAAGAGAGACACAAGAAAAGTTCAGGCAATTTAACAGTCTACAAAATATTGTTTTGGAGAATTTAGCAGCAGAAGGCATTCGCTTTATTTTTAAAATAGGTCCATTTAACTTTTCACATTTTATTTATAGTAGTCTCTCTATTTTAATTTATTAGTTTAACTTCGATGTAAAGAAAAAAAAACAGTGTTATTCATTTTCAAATAAGCTTCTGGAACCTTCATCGAACCAAGATTTCTTATTATTTCAACTTAATCCCATAACTTAACATTTTCTTTGCTATAATATAAGATGACCCCTTCTGTTTTGGAAAGGAGCTGTCGCTTTCATTCATCTCAGAAGGCATATGATTCTTGACGTGTTTATAGATTCTACGTATTTTTTGTGTAAAATTATAAAGCTAATTAATGATTAAATTTTACTTTTAAAATTAAAAATGCGATAATTCGATTCACAAGTATTCTCGGGCTTTTAAGTTAAGCGGTTAATTTCGTACTAAGCTAAATGACTGTCTATTTATTAGCTGTTTGGAAAAAGCTGAGCCCTTAATACTTTTCATAATTCAATTTCAATCAATTCTCTGTATACTAGCATATTAAATACAGGGTTCCCACTTATATCCGTTACACCCCCTTAACTTCTAAACGGTGACAGTTTAGGCCATAAAGTTGGTGTCTAGGTGTAGTAAAAAGGCTATGCGCTACTCGATGAGACAACTTACAACGCCATCTATCGGTAAATTTTGGAATTAGCGGCCCTATCTCGTAAACGGTGAATGATACGAGAAAAAAGTCAATTAGAGAGTTCTAGAGCACTCTCGATTTAGTACGAAAAGATACCTTGCGCACATTAATACTCAAAACAGAATATAAAAATTGAACATTTGTTTGATTGTGATTTTCAACACTATGGCTTCGTGAACCGCGATCGAAGCGAGAAAAGGCCACTTTACGGACTAAATTACTAGCCTGTGTTGTGGCGCAGGGGAAACGTATGCAATTTGCATGGTTCTATCCCCACCGGTTGCGTGTTTTACTGAATGTCTCTACAAACCATGAAAATTTTCTGCTGATCTTGCAAAATCGTCTCTCCAAACACACAGCTCAAGTCTGGTATAAAAATCACATGGATATCATGTGTTATGCAAATGAGGGTGGAACGTCATACCTGTTCACCAGAGACTACTACTATAAAAAGGATGTTTCTGCTGGGTTGTACGTTAAAGCTGAGTGTTATGGCAAAATTTGGCATTAACGAGTATTGCGAGATGTTGTTAGTTTACCGTGAATGTGGGCGTAAGGCAAAATCAGCTGCAAGGCTAAATCGTGAACGTTTTCCTGAAGGCCCGCATCCTACACGGCAGACCATCTTAAAAGTTGTAAAACGTTAAAGGAGACGGGCTGCGTGACCAGCCGACCTCGAGTTCGTAGACCTCGTAATGTAGGACGCAAAGTGCAACCTGAAGATGTGCTAGCATACGCTCTCGACCATCCTCAGAGCAGCACAAAAATGATCAGTGAAAATTGTGGCCTCTCAAAAAGCCGCGTTTGGACAATCCTGAATAAATCAGGTGCTCATCCACACCTATGCAGGGATTGCTGCCAAGAGATCCTGAGAGACGTAACACGTGGTGCAACTTTTTGATGAATAACTTAAGAGGACCACCCAACATTCCTGGCATCCATACTATGGACGGGTGAGGCATGTTTTTCGCGTAACGGAATGTTTAATAGACAGAACGTTCATACCTGGTCACTGGAAGATTCGAGATATGCTGTCGAAGTTTGACATCAACTACGCTGGTCAATTAATGTTTAGTGCGGAATTTTTAATGACCGGCTCATTGGACCAGTATTATACGAGGGAACGTTAACGGGACAACGGTACTTGGAGCTTCTGCAGGATGTAATAACCGACTTTGTTGAGAATCTACCGTTGCATCAATTCCGAAATGTTTAGTTCCAACATGACGGCGCCCCTCCGCATAAGATTTCAAACGTTAAGCAGTACCTAATGGAGACATTCCAGAATCAAGTCATCGGGTATGGTGGTTTCGTAGACGGGCCCCCGCGTTCACCTGACTTGACCCCATTGGACTTCTTCTTATGGGGGCACATAAAAGGACAGGTATATTCGACCCCTCCGCCAACATTGCAGGATCTTCGACGACGCATTACTGATGCTTGTTCCTCCATAACATCTGCCATGTTATACAATGTGCCGCGAGAAATCCAGTCCAGAGTGCAAATGTGTATAGTGGCTAACGGAGAGCATTTTGAGCAATATAAATAAATGATCCAGAAGACAGGGACGTGTCTCAGCTTCTTTTTTCCACTCTTTATGACATGACAATTTTCGAAATCGTGACGAAACTAATGTTCATTTTTTGCATTCTGTTTTGAGTATTAATGTGAGCAAGGCAGCTTTTCATACTAAATCGAGAGAAGCGCTGTACAACTTTCTAATTGACTTTTTTCACGTATCTTTCACCGTTTACGAGATAGGACCGCTAATTCCAAAATTTACCGAGAGATGGCGTTGTAGGTTGTCCCATCGAGTAGCGCATAGCCTTTTTACTATACCTAGACACCAACTTTATGGCCTAAACTGACACCGTTTAGAAGTTAAGGGGCTGTGAAGGATATGAGTGGGAACCCTGTATATTCCTTCTACAGTAGAAGATTTTCGTACTGCAATGTCAATTGAAGCGATTGGAAATTGAAGCTTGAATTAGATTTAAAGTATAGAAAATGACGAATAACCTCTCCTATTCTGAGCTATGATGTTATGTCATAGACAAACTGAAAAATACGGCTTACTGCAAAGAGCGCCGGTTTGTTAAAATGTGCCTGGAAAACTGGAACACGGCTTATTGGGAAAAGACACTAATCTTTGCAAAAAGACAGATTTTTTTTTAAACTATCCATTGACAGTTCTATAAGCTTATGGAGATCAGGCAAATGTGGCCCCATCTAGTACGAAGTAGTGGGCAAATAAAATCTTTCAAATAGCACAGACAACAAGTTCGCGCTCACACGAAGTACTTACTACCCATCATCCAGTGGCGGCTCGTGAGCTCATGAACGAGGAGGGCTGTAAAAAATGTTTATCAAGAGAATACAATTATAAAAGCTACTTTATCTCCAAGCAGGCCAAATTTTTAAATTCCAAATCCAGATGTGAAATTTCCTGCTTTTCAAACCAGCTAATAACCAGCATATGACATTTCCTATTAGTTTTACTAACAAAAATTAAAGTGAATGTTGATGTGACGACTCCTCTGACGAAAATAATAATAATAATAATAATCGAAGCTCCACATATACACTTCCCTCCTTGCCCAGTTCACTCGATAACAGTCTTTCAAAAATGAATATCAAATAACTTATATACAGAAAAATTATTTTTAAGCTAAAACTTATTAAATACATTTTTTACTGAAATACTCTAAAAATTTGAAAGTTTTAGAATAGTATTATTTGCTTGAATCTGTCGTCGCAACACGAACCGAAAGCGAAACTCATAAACAGCCAATGAGATTGCAACTTGTAGTTAAAAGAAGAAAGAGTTACTTTTTCACTCCGGAATTTCTGCTCAGTGAATGGATTTCGGGGAGGGGGCAAATTATTTTGCAGCTCAGACCTGCGTCTCTCTTCGTTTGGATTCATTTTATGCCTCTTTTCAATTTTTTTTACTTTTTTGCATTTTCGTAAGTCATTGAACTCTGAGAGTGGAAAAGTAAGCAAATAAGATTTAAAACGAAAAATACAAGTTTAAAAAATAATTTCAGGGGTGCTGCAGCTCTGCAGCACTAATGGACGAGCCGCCACTGCCATCATCGTAGATACCTGTTAAGTGTTCGTGAATGAATATAAATAACCTGTATAAGCAATTTATACAGAACCAAAGTGGAAATGTCCAGTAGGTTTACCCTCGCGACCACTAGTTAACCAACTCACCAAATGAGGCAGAAACTGGAGGGAAAAAAATGTTTTTATAACCTTTCTGCAATAAACCCATCGCTCATGTTTTAGTTAACTTTACTGGTATTTTAATGTCTGTAATTAAATCAGCAATTTGATGAAAAAGGGCAAATGCAAAAAACTGATCTCTGATGGAATAAAAGAACTTGCCATTCTTCTTATTTATTAATTTTTAACCAAAAATTTTATATTAGATTCTATACATCGGTGATTTACTTAGTGGTTTTCGTTCCTTTTTTACAGTTAGCAATGGGCGTCTGTATGATAACACGCGTTTAGTGGCATAAAACGAATTTTAATTTTTTGGCGTTTGTTCTCTTCTTCAAACTGCTGGTTCAATTGCTGTCTAATCAATCTTAAAATTTGCAGTATTTTGTCATCCATATACGTCAGATCTGTATTTTGTCATGGAGTCACAAGATTTTAAATTTCGTGCTCCAGCCCAAATAATTATTTGAAATTGACTAAAAATACTTACAAAAAATAAATGTTTATTTAATCCGAACATCGCTAATCTGAGCTAGAATAAAGAATAATCGTAAGAAGCAATGAAAAAAATTACAATTCAGATTGAAAGCATTTATTTTTTCTAGAATTGTACGGTAAATCAACCCAAAAGAATAATTCATTTCACTGACTTGTATGCAAAGAGAATTCATTGAGATGGGTAAAAAATTACTGCCGACTTCACAAATTATTTCAAGTGTAGAAAAGCGATACTAAAATGTTAAATTACTTATCTATGTATAATTAAAGGTAATGATATGCAAAAGAGTCAGTAGCTTGACAATAATAATCTTAAATTTTTTTCATATGAAAACTGAATGCAAAAACTATTTAGGTTTTTTAAACAACTAATCTAAAAAAAAATACAATGTGATAAATAACCAAAATCTCCGAAAGCTTCCAGCAAATAAATACTTTTATGGCTTGCGGAATTTCCTTGGTAAACAACTGCTTACGAATACACAAATTTTTTATTGAAGAGAAAAATAAATATAAAACCTCATTTTATTAATTTTTAAGTACCTTGATTTTATTTCTGAAAAAAAGATTTCTACATTTTAATCACGACATACATTTTACATAAATAAATTATAACTCTAGCAGCCAACAAGTAGATAAATTTTCGCGGCAAATACAAACTGTAAATAAAAATCTAGTGATATTTTTTTAAGTCACTAAGAACATCGAAAGACGAGAGCTCTAAGCAAAATCTTCAGGAATAAAAGTATAAGTTTCGTAATTTACTCCTTACGAGAATTTATAGTTGATCTGAAACTTGAGCTCCGTACGTATTGATCTCAATATTCTTCGTCTTGCACGGTTGGTCACGGCTTTTCTTTCTTGTTCGTAGACATTTCTTTTACCGTTAGTTACTTTGATGGTAAGTCTGTAATTCACATACCTTTAAATTATACTTTCCCTACAACTTTAATTCCATCACAGGTCTTGTTTCCCACTTTCTTTTTCTTCCATCTTTTCGTTTTTATTATAACTTACCGAAAGCAAAATCCATTCCATGCGATACAGGTCCTTGCATTTGGAGGAGTTATATTTTAAAGCTTTATATAATCTCTGGATTTAAAATTGTCACAAGCACCCATTTAGTGGAAATTTTTGAAAAATGCAAGAAAAATTGCTAAATTTTAAAACTCTACACTACACCATTTTTTTTATTTTCTGCCCAAAGTTGTGCAAACCTACATAAATAATTCTAAAGAACGTAAAAAAATCATTTAAAAATTTTATTTAAATTAATTTCTTACAAAAGTTAAGTGCTTTAACCCTTTTTTTTCTAGTAATGGTATAATAAAATAACTATGAGATTGAGATTAATTTAAGAGAGGAAATTCATTTAGCTTACTGGATAATATTAATTTTTCTTAACTAATTTAATTAATTAATA
>BGPR01043317.1:0-12984 GCA_013235015.1 Araneus ventricosus
TATTAATTAATTAAATTAGTTAAGAAAAATTAATATTATCCAGTAAGCTAAATGAATTTCCTCTCTTAAATTAATCTCAATCTCATAGTTATTTTATTATACCATTACTAGAAAAAAAAGGGTTAAAGCACTTAACTTTTGTAAGAAATTAATTTAAATAAAATTTTTAAATGATTTTTTTACGTTCTTTAGAATTATTTATGTAGGTTTGCACAACTTTGGGCAGAAAATAAAAAAAATGGTGTAGTGTAGAGTTTTAAAATTTAGCAATTTTTCTTGCATTTTTCAAAAATTTCCACTAAATGGGTGCTTGTGACAATTTTAAATCCAGAGATTATATAAAGCTTTAAAATATAACTCCTCCAAATGCAAGGACCTGTATCGCATGGAATGGATTTTGCTTTCGGTAAGTTATAATAAAAACGAAAAGATGGAAGAAAAAGAAAGTGGGAAACAAGACCTGTGATGGAATTAAAGTTGTAGGGAAAGTATAATTTAAAGGTATGTGAATTACAGACTTACCATCAAAGTAACTAACGGTAAAAGAAATGTCTACGAACAAGAAAGAAAAGCCGTGACCAACCGTGCAAGACGAAGAATATTGAGATCAATACGTACGGAGCTCAAGTTTCAGATCAACTATAAATTCTCGTAAGGAGTAAATTACGAAACTTATACTTTTATTCCTGAAGATTTTGCTTAGAGCTCTCGTCTTTCGATGTTCTTAGTGACTTAAAAAAATATCACTAGATTTTTATTTACAGTTTGTATTTGCCGCGAAAATTTATCTACTTGTTGGCTGCTAGAGTTATAATTTATTTATGTAAAATGTATGTCGTGATTAAAATGTAGAAATCTTTTTTTCAGAAATAAAATCAAGGTACTTAAAAATTAATAAAATGAGGTTTTATATTTATTTTTCTCTTCAATAAAAAATTTGTGTATTCGTAAGCAGTTGTTTACCAAGGAAATTCCGCAAGCCATAAAAGTATTTATTTGCTGGAAGCTTTCGGAGATTTTGGTTATTTATCACATTGTATTTTTTTTTAGATTAGTTGTTTAAAAAACCTAAATAGTTTTTGCATTCAGTTTTCATATGAAAAAAATTTAAGATTATTATTGTCAAGCTACTGACTCTTTTGCATATCATTACCTTTAATTATACATAGATAAGTAATTTAACATTTTAGTATCGCTTTTCTACACTTGAAATAATTTGTGAAGTCGGCAGTAATTTTTTACCCATCTCAATGAATTCTCTTTGCATACAAGTCAGTGAAATGAATTATTCTTTTGGGTTGATTTACCGTACAATTCTAGAAAAAATAAATGCTTTCAATCTGAATTGTAATTTTTTTCATTGCTTCTTACGATTATTCTTTATTCTAGCTCAGATTAGCGATGTTCGGATTAAATAAACATTTATTTTTTGTAAGTATTTTTAGTCAATTTCAAATAATTATTTGGGCTGGAGCACGAAATTTAAAATCTTGTGACTCCATGACAAAATACAGATCTGACGTATATGGATGACAAAATACTGCAAATTTTAAGATTGATTAGACAGCAATTGAACCAGCAGTTTGAAGAAGAGAACAAACGCCAAAAAATTAAAATTCGTTTTATGCCACTAAACGCGTGTTATCATACAGACGCCCATTGCTAACTGTAAAAAAGGAACGAAAACCACTAAGTAAATCACCGATGTATAGAATCTAATATAAAATTTTTGGTTAAAAATTAATAAATAAGAAGAATGGCAAGTTCTTTTATTCCATCAGAGATCAGTTTTTTGCATTTGCCCTTTTTCATCAAATTGCTGATTTAATTACAGACATTAAAATACCAGTAAAGTTAACTAAAACATGAGCGATGGGTTTATTGCAGAAAGGTTATAAAAACATTTTTTTCCCTCCAGTTTCTGCCTCATTTGGTGAGTTGGTTAACTAGTGGTCGCGAGGGTAAACCTACTGGACATTTCCACTTTGGTTCTGTATAAATTGCTTATACAGGTTATTTATATTCATTCACGAACACTTAACAGGTATCTACGATGATGGCAGTGGCGGCTCGTCCATTAGTGCTGCAGAGCTGCAGCACCCCTGAAATTATTTTTTAAACTTGTATTTTTCGTTTTAAATCTTATTTGCTTACTTTTCCACTCTCAGAGTTCAATGACTTACGAAAATGCAAAAAAGTAAAAAAAATTGAAAAGAGGCATAAAATGAATCCAAACGAAGAGAGACGCAGGTCTGAGCTGCAAAATAATTTGCCCCCTCCCCGAAATCCATTCACTGAGCAGAAATTCCGGAGTGAAAAAGTAACTCTTTCTTCTTTTAACTACAAGTTGCAATCTCATTGGCTGTTTATGAGTTTCGCTTTCGGTTCGTGTTGCGACGACAGATTCAAGCAAATAATACTATTCTAAAACTTTCAAATTTTTAGAGTATTTCAGTAAAAAATGTATTTAATAAGTTTTAGCTTAAAAATAATTTTTCTGTATATAAGTTATTTGATATTCATTTTTGAAAGACTGTTATCGAGTGAACTGGGCAAGGAGGGAAGTGTATATGTGGAGCTTCGATTATTATTATTATTATTATTTTCGTCAGAGGAGTCGTCACATCAACATTCACTTTAATTTTTGTTAGTAAAACTAATAGGAAATGTCATATGCTGGTTATTAGCTGGTTTGAAAAGCAGGAAATTTCACATCTGGATTTGGAATTTAAAAATTTGGCCTGCTTGGAGATAAAGTAGCTTTTATAATTGTATTCTCTTGATAAACATTTTTTACAGCCCTCCTCGTTCATGAGCTCACGAGCCGCCACTGGATGATGGGTAGTAAGTACTTCGTGTGAGCGCGAACTTGTTGTCTGTGCTATTTGAAAGATTTTATTTGCCCACTACTTCGTACTAGATGGGGCCACATTTGCCTGATCTCCATAAGCTTATAGAACTGTCAATGGATAGTTTAAAAAAAAATCTGTCTTTTTGCAAAGATTAGTGTCTTTTCCCAATAAGCCGTGTTCCAGTTTTCCAGGCACATTTTAACAAACCGGCGCTCTTTGCAGTAAGCCGTATTTTTCAGTTTGTCTATGACATAACATCATAGCTCAGAATAGGAGAGGTTATTCGTCATTTTCTATACTTTAAATCTAATTCAAGCTTCAATTTCCAATCGCTTCAATTGACATTGCAGTACGAAAATCTTCTACTGTAGAAGGAATATACAGGGTTCCCACTCATATCCTTCACAGCCCCTTAACTTCTAAACGGTGTCAGTTTAGGCCATAAAGTTGGTGTCTAGGTATAGTAAAAAGGCTATGCGCTACTCGATGGGACAACCTACAACGCCATCTCTCGGTAAATTTTGGAATTAGCGGTCCTATCTCGTAAACGGTGAAAGATACGTGAAAAAAGTCAATTAGAAAGTTGTACAGCGCTTCTCTCGATTTAGTATGAAAAGCTGCCTTGCTCACATTAATACTCAAAACAGAATGCAAAAAATGAACATTAGTTTCGTCACGATTTCGAAAATTGTCATGTCATAAAGAGTGGAAAAAAGAAGCTGAGACACGTCCCTGTCTTCTGGATCATTTATTTATATTGCTCAAAATGCTCTCCGTTAGCCACTATACACATTTGCACTCTGGACTGGATTTCTCGCGGCACATTGTATAACATGGCAGATGTTATGGAGGAACAAGCATCAGTAATGCGTCGTCGAAGATCCTGCAATGTTGGCGGAGGGGTCGAATATACCTGTCCTTTTATGTGCCCCCATAAGAAGAAGTCCAATGGGGTCAAGTCAGGTGAACGCGGGGGCCCGTCTACGAAACCACCATACCCGATGACTTGATTCTGGAATGTCTCCATTAGGTACTGCTTAACGTTTGAAATCTTATGCGGAGGGGCGCCGTCATGTTGGAACTAAACATTTCGGAATTGATGCAACGGTAGATTCTCAACAAAGTCGGTTATTACATCCTGCAGAAGCTCCAAGTACCGTTGTCCCGTTAACGTTCCCTCGTATAATACTGGTCCAATGAGCCGGTCATTAAAAATTCCGCACTAAACATTAATTGACCAGCGTAGTTGATGTCAAACTTCGACAGCATATCTCGAATCTTCCAGTGACCAGGTATGAACGTTCTGTCTATTAAACATTCCGTTACGCGAAAAACATGCCTCACCCGTCCATAGTATGGATGCCAGGAATGTTGGGTGGTCCTCTTAAGTTATTCATCAAAAAGTTGCACCACGTGTTACGTCTCTCAGGATCTCTTGGCAGCAATCCCTGCATAGGTGTGGATGAGCACCTGATTTATTCAGGATTGTCCAAACGCGGCTTTTTGAGAGGCCACAATTTTCACTGATCATTTTTGTGCTGCTCTGAGGATGGTCGAGAGCGTATGCTAGCACATCTTCAGGTTGCACTTTGCGTCCTACATTACGAGGTCTACGAACTCGAGGTCGGCTGGTCACGCAGCCCGTCTCCTTTAACGTTTTACAACTTTTAAGATGGTCTGCCGTGTAGGATGCGGGCCTTCAGGAAAACGTTCACGATTTAGCCTTGCAGCTGATTTTGCCTTACGCCCACATTCACGGTAAACTAACAACATCTCGCAATACTCGTTAATGCCAAATTTTGCCATAACACTCAGCTTTAACGTACAACCCAGCAGAAACATCCTTTTTATAGTAGTAGTCTCTGGTGAACAGGTATGACGTTCCACCCTCATTTGCATAACACATGATATCCATGTGATTTTTATACCAGACTTGAGCTGTGTGTTTGGAGAGACGATTTTGCAAGATCAGCAGAAAATTTTCATGGTTTGTAGAGACATTCAGTAAAACACGCAACCGGTGGGGATAGAACCATGCAAATTGCATACGTTTCCCCTGCGCCACAACACAGGCTAGTAATTTAGTCCGTAAAGTGGCCTTTTCTCGCTTCGATCGCGGTTCACGAAGCCATAGTGTTGAAAATCACAATCAAACAAATGTTCAATTTTTATATTCTGTTTTGAGTATTAATGTGCGCAAGGTATCTTTTCGTACTAAATCGAGAGTGCTCTAGAACTCTCTAATTGACTTTTTTCTCGTATCATTCACCGTTTACGAGATAGGGCCGCTAATTCCAAAATTTACCGATAGATGGCGTTGTAAGTTGTCTCATCGAGTAGCGCATAGCCTTTTTACTACACCTAGACACCAACTTTATGGCCTAAACTGTCACCGTTTAGAAGTTAAGGGGGTGTAACGGATATAAGTGGGAACCCTGTATTTAATATGCTAGTATACAGAGAATTGATTGAAATTGAATTATGAAAAGTATTAAGGGCTCAGCTTTTTCCAAACAGCTAATAAATAGACAGTCATTTAGCTTAGTACGAAATTAACCGCTTAACTTAAAAGCCCGAGAATACTTGTGAATCGAATTATCGCATTTTTAATTTTAAAAGTAAAATTTAATCATTAATTAGCTTTATAATTTTACACAAAAAATACGTAGAATCTATAAACACGTCAAGAATCATATGCCTTCTGAGATGAATGAAAGCGACAGCTCCTTTCCAAAACAGAAGGGGTCATCTTATATTATAGCAAAGAAAATGTTAAGTTATGGGATTAAGTTGAAATAATAAGAAATCTTGGTTCGATGAAGGTTCCAGAAGCTTATTTGAAAATGAATAACACTGTTTTTTTTTCTTTACATCGAAGTTAAACTAATAAATTAAAATAGAGAGACTACTATAAATAAAATGTGAAAAGTTAAATGGACCTATTTTAAAAATAAAGCGAATGCCTTCTGCTGCTAAATTCTCCAAAACAATATTTTGTAGACTGTTAAATTGCCTGAACTTTTCTTGTGTCTCTCTTTATTTTCGCATAAGTGCAGTGCGTGATATCCTGTTCTTAAAAGTACAGTTATATCAATTTTATCCATTTCATATCTTTTTCTGCCAATTAAGAGAGGTATATTTTTCACTTTCAAAATAAACAAATACTAAATTTCGATATCTGCATCCGTGTCTTATATTTCGAAAAATAGGCCATATATCCCAATAAATGCCATTAAACACAAAACCGAGAGATAAAAAATAAAATTCCAGCGTCTACTTTGAAGACTTTCCTCAAATTCTTTTTAAGGTACTAATCGCAAAAATAGGATATGTATGAAACCCATTATAATTGGGTCAAATTGTTAAAGAAAGGCAGTTATTTCTCGAAGCGTTATCAGCCAACCTATAGCCAAAGGGTGTATCCTCGCTTTTGAAGGAAGAGTTAGTCGTTCGTTGCGCAAGGCTGTCCAAACTTTTCTTTTCTTCAACTTCATTTTACTTTATCCTAAAGGGAGGGGAGGCACTTCCTGTCCCCTTTTCAAAAGATTTTTATATTTTCGCTCTTTTCGGGAGGTGGGATGCCGTAATGCCTCCTAATGAGAGAAGAGTCCTCAAAAGAGAGGAATGCTTAAGTCTTAACTAAATGTTGTTAAGCTGCAACACCCAGGACTTAAAGACGCCAATTAGGTAACGAAATTTTCTCGAATAAAATGATTTCATCCATAAACAAAAGAAGAGAGGAATCTTAAAACCCGGAATCAACACAAGAAGAAAATTGATTTCTAAAATAATGTTTAATAGACGAGAAATAGAGTGGGTAAAAAATTAAACTTTAAAAGCGTGTCTGAAATTAAAATAAGTTCATAAAATTTTTCTTATACTGTATAACTCTCGTTAACGGAACTAAAGGGAAGGGGGAACTGTTTCGGATAACGATTTTTTCGGTTAAGCCATGAACATCTATTACTTTTTTGGGATGAAATCTAGAAATTGGTACACACTCTTAAATTGCTGCCAAATCGCCAAAGCAAGACGTTGACCGCTGCATATCATTGGAGTCAAACCATATGCAGGTATTACCTGTCTTAGCTTTGGCGACTTGGCGCCATTTTAAGAGTGTGTACCAACTTCTAGATTTCAACCCTTTTCTGTATCTAGGGCAAGGTGGTCTAGTGGTAAGGTCTTCGCTATGGGGCCGGAGGGGTTCGAAACCCGATTCCACCGAAGATCCGCAGTGTATCGAGCCCGCTGCACGACAAATCATGCGTAAGGGTCAAAATTCCTACCGCTGGTGTGGTGCGGAAGTTTGGAGATGGGGATGCTAGCTCAGACGTCGTCCTCGTCATCTGACCGAGGTTCAAAATTGCATAGTCCATCCCAAAATAGCCACCGTGTTGCTTCAAAAGGGACGTTAATAAAACTAAACTTTTTTGTATGTAATTCTGAATGTTTTGAACGTAAAACGAATTCAAAACTCTCTTTGTAGGCTGTGCTTATGTTCTTCATTAAAGTTAACCCTCCGTCGGGCGCAATGCGTCTGACAGGCACAGGTAAACAATATCGTTATTAATGTTGTTAATACCCATTAATTTTAATTTTAGCATTCTAAAATTAATCACTGACCTTCTTGGGAAGGTTTAAAAGAAGAAAGTGGGGATATCGTTGCAAAAAAGTCTCGCTTTCACAATTATTTCTTTGCAATATAGTACGTGTTTTTTGGATTTGCGATTTCGGATAACCCGGGTTTCGGTTAACCAGAGTTTTATTGTATTTGTATATTACTGGTGTATTATAGATTTCGTTCTAGAGAAAATTTCTATTTTAGTGCTTTGCCTATGCACTTTTTAAATAATTTTTTTATAAAAGTTGAATTTTTTAAAAATTACTACCGTAAAACTTGGTTACTTTAGCGGAGGTAACTTTGCACCAGTGCAAAATTTGTGTGAAAAGTGAAATAGAGATAAACTGATTAAGGGTACGGGGTTGAGATTTTTTTGCTAGCTTCTTGGGAACACTGACTAGTGTATTTCATTCCTGAAACGTACATAGCTGTCATTCAGGAGGTTCCAGAAGGAAAAGACAATGACCAATTTTTCAACGAAAATTTTAGTGCTGAAAAATCTGTCTCTGGTGAGAAAACGTGACATTTCTGGAGGCAAGTGATTTTAAATGTGAAAGATAATAAGCCTAGCTTTCATTTTGTTGTTTTGGATGCCAATTATATTTGTTAGTTAAGTTATAATTAATTTTTTTCTGACCTGGGGTAACTTTGCACCGAAAAGGAGGAATTCTTTGCACCACAGAAATTTGTGATAAACAGCAACCCCAGTTGGTTTTTTTAATTTATTCTTGTATTAAATAATAATAAGAAGAATGTTTTCGTAATCTTCAGATATGCCCAGGGCGTATGAAAGGAAGTTAGGTACTTGTAAGTATATGGAATTCTCTCCAGAGACCCTAGAAGCTTGATTTAACGCGATTTCACAAGTTTAGGGTATTTTAAAGAGGCAGAAATAATTTTTGGTACCCCAAATAAGCAATTTCTTACAAAAGAAAGCTAATTCATATAACTAAACGTGGAAATCCCCTGGTTTTCTCCAATGAGAAGGAAAAGACCTGTGCAAAGTGCAGTCTAATTCAGTGATTTCGGTTTTCCTGTCAATAATATAGATCCTAAAATAATAACAAACGTTTATCTTACAAAGAAGGTGCGGTAATAGATCTATTAAAAACACACCCGTCAATAATTGGATGAAAGGATTTCTAAAGCGCCATCCTGATTTGACCGAATACAATGATATAAAATTGTTAATTATAATCTGGCATTTATGAAATTTATTTTTCTTGTATATTTTTTTTATCTCTTATATACCCTTCCACCCAAGATTTCAATAAATATACCTAGAATTGCATCCAGAGAATTTGTTTTTGTAATATACTGAAAAAAAATTAACCACTGCAAAGTGCTACCTATTAAGTAACTTTCCACAAAATTTCGAAAAATCATAATTAATTATTAAATCACCGTCTGATCCAAATTTTGCTGCAAAAAGTTTCTTTAATAGTTCCTCAATGAGGAAAAATTGGAAAAGCCTTTCTTTTAACGAAATACATGTAAATAATATCGAAATTCTTTCGGAAGTCACGAAAATCAGTGCACCCATCAGTGTAAACTCTTTCGTTATATTTTTTTCTGGAAGTGTCCTTATCCTTTGTTTTCTTTCTTTTTAAAAGTCTTTTGTTTTTTATTGATGTAATTTTACATCATTCAAATGTTGTAATCAATAGTTTCTATTTATTTGTTGGATTGGCATCTCAGTTAGCATTGCACGGCGAGATGAAGATGATGGCCATATAATTATAAAATGTTCTGAGATAATTACCCGTCTCTCCAACCGTCCTTTTTAAAACTAACAGGTATTAAATTCCCTCAATCTATACGTTCATGAGTTGACACTTTCAATCAAGGCTTAGTCTCGCATTTTTCATCTACGGCACGAGTTTTCTTAATTTTTTTTCAATCTAATGACAGCTCTAACATTTAATTAACATTTTCATTCTACCAAATTCTTTTAAAAGTTTAGTTTAATAAAATAGTTTTTAAGTTTGAAAAGTTATAAAATATACATGTTAAGATGCTTTCGAACCCGTTTTTTGCTTTTGGCGATGTTTACACATCACATGAACAGGTTAACAAATTAAAAACCAGAAAAGGATGTGTAAAAATTCCTACATATGCAGGGAGTTCATAAAATATTGGGCCTATTTCAAAAATTAATTTAAAAAACTAATAATGTTAGAACTGAATTAATTCCCCTTTAAATGAGAGCGCATTTTAATAATTTTTTTTTTTCAGATTGGTAACGAGCCGTTACGGTGGTCTAGATGGTGGTAAATTATTGGACATCTCCCATCTTTGAGATCCATTATCTGCGAAACTATTTAAGCTAGAATAAAAATAAAAGCTTGCATTTATAGGGAATTTTACGTTCTTTAATTTGTTAAAACAATTGTAATTCGAAAACTGAATGGATTTTGAGATATTCAAGAAAAATTAAAAAAGGAAACCAGAAAACGCGCATCTGCTTCTGCTGATAGGTAGTCCTTGCGTATGGAAATCTCTCGCTGTAACAAATTTAGAACGCTATAATGGTACGCCACCTATCGGAAGAAAACTTTTTTATTTGCTCTTTCATTTAAAAACATTTAGTTGTAACATTATAAGTTTTTTTCATTAATTTTTGAAATGGGTCCAGTAATTTATGACTCCCCTGTATTTTGTTAAGTTGTTAGCTCCTGGTATTGCCAATAACACAAGTTAGACAAACACAATTCTGTAGTCTAATATTGCTGTAGATGCTACAGTGTTTTTTGTCTCAATTATTTTTTTGAATAATTTTGTCATCTGCCGTGCTTCAAACACAGCCAATTATAAAACAAATTTTTTCTATGAAAATAGTTTATTTTTTAATTTTTATGTGAATATTTTGGTTGCATCATATATAAAATTTTTATTCATTGACTTCAATGCAGCAAAACTATTTCGAAATAAGAGGTATGTCTTGTTCAATACGCTAATATGAAACCATGAATAATTAGACTTCTCCTAAAATAAACAAGACTCCTAGTAATTAGAGGATACTATAATATAATTTGAAACTTTTGATATCTAAATGGACTTAAAGAAGCATCGTCTTTTCGTGCGTTAACACCAGATTTCTATTAGAACAGAATAGCTGTAACTTTTCTTAATGCACTTATTTCTCTGACCACTAAAAATGGCATATTTGAACAACGTGAGAGGTATTTCCTATTTTCAACAGCTCTTTTTCCTTTCAACTTTTCAGAATTTTTCCGGTTCCAACCGGTTCCTACTCTTCACATCAATCTGTTATCGCACCAAATTAAACAACGGTAAAACTACTATCAGAAGAAGTGTGTGCCTTCCTATATAAAGAAGTAAATATTTTAAAATTGTTGCAAAAATCAAACTAAAAATGTTGCTTATTTGTTTTAAAATGTTGCATCATAACAAAACGTTTCTATTGTAAGATTAATAATAAACACAACCTAGAAAATATTTTTTATAAACCCCATTTGGGGGAAGTCCAGGCCGAACGCTGTCTGCTTATTTTTGTGTCCGTTATTTGTTGTGTATCTATTGTGCAAAAATTTACTGACAAATATTATTTTGTATTAAAATTATAAATATAAAAGAATATATGAAATTGAAATAATGATTAATTGCTTGTAAATTTTAAATGCTTACATAAATTTAAAAATTAAACTTTTATTTATTCTTGCAGTTATCTTGATACAGAAAAAGAAACTATAGAAAATGAAAGGCTAAAATTGATAAATTGAATTTTATTCAATAATGACATTTCCAATTCTTCCAAGTGACTTGTTTACTTTGTTTTTCGTGAGTTTTTATTATTATTGCTTTCATAGAGACATTTCGTTTTTCACATTCCAGTTCTGCAATTTATCTGATACTTTAGACACTAATATAAATTAATGGTTGAAACTGCAACATTATATGGAAGCATTGTTTT
Organism: Araneus ventricosus; assembly: GCA_013235015.1. NCBI lineage: Eukaryota > Metazoa > Arthropoda > Arachnida > Araneae > Araneidae > Araneus > Araneus ventricosus. Next base: position 11,408 of record BGPR01043317.1, read on the forward strand.
CAATATCTTTGAAAAATGATTTTCACAGAAATTCTACACTTGATTAGAAAGCTTTTACTTCTTCTTTTTAAATTCATCAAAAATGTATTGGTCTTAAAGATGTTAAACTAAGCTTTAGTTAATACTGGATTTTATGTTGTTCTGGTTGTATCTAGGATTTATTTTTGTATGTGTTCATTTATACAGGGATGAGATTTTTCCGCTTTTTGATGGATTTCCGCTTTTTTGGAGAAATTCCGCTTTTTTGTCTTTTTTTCTCGCAAAATTTCCTCCCCCCCCCGAGACTTCCGATTTTTTTCCCCCCGCAGAAATTTGCTTTTTCTTCCGAAAATTCCGCTTTTACACAAAGAAATCTTCCTATCTTCCGTTTTCGAAAGAAAATTCTGGGAAAATATGCTCGACCGTGTGACTTAACTCCACCGGCTAGGAAACTAGCTGATTCATCTTCTATTGACGAATCAACATTATATCAGCAAACTCTACAAGGATGGACATTCCAACAATCAGTGCCATTCAAAGTATTAAGTACCACCTTTTTGCAGAAAACAAAACTTCTGTGGCATATTTTGCAAAAAAAAAAAAGTTTTTTTAAAATTTGTTTATTAACTTATAATGTGAATGATTTAATAATAATTTAATATTCTTTTTCTTATTTATATGTACGGAATTATAAATAATTATGTTATTAATTATTGTAGTGTAATATTTCCATCATGCTGCATGTTCTGATGTTTTATTTCTTTCGCGTATAAATTATGGTACAATTTTTTTGCTCACGTACGATTTCAGTCTTTTTCCTTTTCCAGCCTTTTTTGCCCTGTTTATACAATGCAGGATCTATGTCTATACTATTCGTGTATTTTATATGAGTGTTGCACTTTTATTTGTTTTTATAAATTACTAGCCGCTCTCGCCGCCCTCTTGGCGGGTTCGCGGCCAGCACCCACTTTGCTCAGCACTGCCCCTGCCACCTCGCTGCTTCGAAGCTCTCAGCCACTACTTTTTTCAGTTTTAAGTACTACATGAAGATCAGTGGAACAGATCATAAAACCATAGTAGATTTCATATTCTTTGCAGACAACAGATTCTTTTAAAATTGTAAAATCTTTCAATAAACCTCGTCTAGTTGTAATGTTTTGTATAACTTTTGCGCGAATTTCTGCATGAAAGTCTTCAGATACATAACTACAGAATGATATAGCCCTAAATAAACAGTTTCCATCACCTACAAAAGGTATTTTACAATATTTTTGACACGCCATTGTGATGGAACTGTTGGGATCAATATATTTAAAATAATATGGTAAAATCTTCAGACAGTTCGCCAGCAGAAACACTCGACGGATTTCGATAATTTTTTTTTCATATGAAAGCTTATGATGTCTAGATATGTCATCAAGGGTCTTCTGTCCCCCAACCACCCATTTTTGAACGAAATTGAAAAAAACATTTCTCCACCATACATTCTCTATATGCTTAATATGGTAAAACTTTCAGACAGTTCGCCAGCCCCAACCGCTCGACGGATTTCGACAATTTTTTTTTTCATTTGAAAATTATGACGTCTAGATATGTCA
>BGPR01043319.1:471-12984 GCA_013235015.1 Araneus ventricosus
TGACTTTTCATCATTTCCATCATTTACAGTTAAAAACAAGCGATTCTGATGATGAATGATTCTGTGTACTTTCTTATACTTTCATGTGCCTGCTTTAATTCACCCGTCACGTCATTTCATTATTTGACTTTTCATCATTTCCTCTTTCGCATTCAATATGAAGTTCTCAATAACATAATATACCCATTTTAAGATCGATTCATTTTCAGATAATACGCATGAAATGCAGGCGGTTATTTATTATTCAAATTCTGAATGTTAAAGACATGTATTTACTGTAAATCCTAATATCAATTGCAGTTGTATTTTAGCAGAAATATGCAGATACACTTTTTGTGTGTCAGTAACGTAACTTAAATTCACGGCATAGGTATAATAAAAAGAGCATGATTAAGGCTTTAAAAATTACCGAATGAATGTAGCAATTAGAGCAAGTTTCGAATTGCAAAATAATGACTCTACGTTTATGGTTAGGAAATTTTTTGCTATATTTTTAACTACTTCAATATTTTCTTTACGATTATATTTGAAAACGTAAAAATGTGGACAATATTGAGCATAAATATTTTCTCATAGTTGAATGCGTAACTGAAAAATTTTATTTAAAACAGCAAGATAATTTGAAATTATTGGGATATAATTATAATTTGAGATCTTTTCTGAAGAACTCCCGCAGACTTAAATATTGTCACATATTATAAAATCTACTGTGTTGTAAGTGCCAATTGCTTTTCTGTTTTTAATTTATCTAATCCAAAACATTCTAATTGTTAAAAAATTATACTTGGGGGAGATTTTGAGACTCCAGATTTTCAATAATACCAAATACAAGAAAAGCATGAAAATTACATCATTCATTACAAATTTAATTATCATTAGGCAATCATTATTCTCGGCGAACCAGCTGGTCGCCTAAGGCGGCTAGTGAACAATAAAGTTACAGTGATTAAAATTTGCTAGAAAAAATATTTACACTAAACCACTACGATTAAATTACAGAAGAAAAGACTACAGAAAATCAAACAGTCCCTTTTTTTAATTTTAAATGTTCAGAAATAAAAATACATGAATGAATTGGAAAAAAAAGATGGAAAGTTTAATGTTGGGGTTGGATTTGGAAAATAGCACATCTAGGCTTGTATTTCTTAGAAGTGTAGAATAGGATATTATACAAACTTCAATTTTGCGAAACTTTCAAAAGCAATAAAAATTCGAAAGGTATTCTAAATTTTATGCATTTTGCTTAATTTTCTCTTAAAATTTATAGCCAGAACTAAAATTGAAAATTCTGTTTAACGAGGCGTAAAAATGTAAAATGATGTTATGTACTCTTAATAATTTTTACAGTGATTAGGGATTTAAAGAAAATAAGAAAATAAATGTATACCTGTTTCAATCAACAACATTAAAGATATTATTTCATATTTACTACCATTTTTCATAAATATATAGTAATTTCAGTCTTAAATCATATTTTTGATATTTTTCTTGATTACTAACCGCAGTTCCAGTTCTGGAGAGAAGAAGTCTAATCCATATGTAAGAAATTTAACCAGTGCGATTTCATTTCTAATAATTCAAAATATAAATATTGACGCACAGAGCAACATAACCAGTACTCACCGTAGCTAAGTATATAGAGCGATAGACTAGAAATGCTTTTGCCCGTGGTTCAAATCCCGGTCACGGATCCCAACAATTCAAGAACTGGTATTTTAATTCAAAATTATATTTATTTTTCATTTATATGGACAATTCTAGATATTTATCTAATATTCATAGTTGGATGATTTTCGGATATAATATTAATTGATGGAGCCCACTACTCATTCCTCGTAGTAACACATTGCTCGGGATAAAAGTACTTTCACGTCTTTTCATATATTTCCTTGATAATAAAAATACAGTGTGACCAGTAATTAACGCGTTGAAAAGAAATGTCAATTTCTCGAAAACTGTTTGGCGTATCAAGTTCAAACTTGGCGGTTAGATTCAGTGCGTTGGCGGATTTTTTTTGCGTAGTCTCATTGAGTTGGCTTTTGTTGTTTATTTTTCAGTGAAAATGTTGAGATATAGCGTTTCTGAGCGCATTTTCATTGTTGAAATGTATTATTCGAACAACAACAGCCCAATTGTGACTCAAAGAAAGTTTGCGACTGAGTTTAAGCTTAAGACAACAGGTCCGAGTGTGTCGACAATCAATCGTTTGATTCAAAAGTTCGAGAGAACAGGTAGTGTTTGCGACGACATATTTGGCAATGTGGGACGACCGCTGAGCGTCAAAACGCCTGAAAAGATTGAGATAACATGCCTCATCGTACCAATGAAGTGTTTGATCTGCTTGAAGAGCACTTTAATGAGCGGATTGTGGCTTTAGGGTACCCCAAATCGAAAAAAATATGGGCATTGATTGGCCACCCTATTCTCCTGACCTGAACCCCTGCGATTCATTTATGTGGGGTTATATCAAAGACAAAGTTTACGCTGGAAACCCCCAGAGATTCGAAGACCTGAAAACTGCGATTCAAACAGTTATTGAAATCACTGAAACTTCGACTCTTCAGCGAGTGATGCAGAATTTCGCTCTTCGTTTGCGCCATATTATAGCTATAGATGGAAGACACATCGAACATGTAATCAACTAATTCCCATGTATTGTACTTTGTTTCAGAATTTAAATAAAAATTTTTGAATCAGTAGTTTTCGAGAGATTAATTTTTAATATCAGCGCGTTAATTACTGGTCACACTGTATATATACAAAGACAGCATATCTATTGATAAATAATTTACAAAAGATTTATCAAATTACCTCTCAAAGTATCGACAAAACTAATTTACAAAATGCAACTCGCTATCATCAGTTTACAATTAATAATATTTTCTTTCTTTTTTCAATCGGTAAAGGTGCTCTTCTTCGTATGCTCCAAAACAAGCTGCAGGCGATAACAATGAAAACATCGTTGGGAACTGCGTCCAGAAACATTTTCAAAAATTAATTGAAATGTGGTACGGAAATTAAATTTATATCATGGAAAAGCTAATTATTTAAAATTTAAAATGATGTAAAAATGGCTTTTGTGCAATAATTTGCTCCGAAGTAATTGCTGAAAAACATTACAAAAAGTTTAATTTTTAGTTAATTAAAATTTTAATTAAACTGTCGAAAAATACCTTCTTAGAGAGCACCGACTAGACAAAATTTTAAGTTTGTAGTACCAGTGGTTTGCGAGATTCGATTATGAGTCAGTGAGTACCTTCCTCTGTTATATATATATATATATCAATACAAACTAGAAACATAAGACAAAAACTCAAAAACAACCAAGACACAATGGCAAAAATATAGAAATATAGACAAAAACCAAAATAAATTGAAAAATATCATAGCGAGCCGCTCCTCAGGAAGGGTAGCTCGCTCATGATATTAATTTGTGCTTTTTTCTGCTAACGACAAACGAAATCCGTTAAAACATGCCGCCATCCCTTTAAAAAGCACAAGACAATTAAAATGGAAAATGGGAAAATTCTGGAATAAAAAGCTTTTCTTATATATATATATATAGATAGATAGATAGATGTGTATGAATACTGAGTCCCATAAGTTGTGAGCAAGTTCCCTCTTCTCTTAATTTCACGACTTGCTTCAAGCAAATGAAACTGCTTTATTTTTAAACCATATTCTGTAATTCTTTGAATCTTCGTGACAATATAGACGTTTCTTTAGAATCTAAATAACAAGCTTCATCAAATGAAACAACTTCAATCTAAATGAAATAAGGATGTGAAAGGTTCATCTTGTAATTACACTTTGGAACAACTATTTTATTTAGATATCATACGGCCATGTTGTAAGTGACTACCTTCCGTAAAGGGTAGAGGCAAAATGAGGAAGAGCACAGTTTACATGAAAACCTATTTAGAAGTGCGTGATAGATTTTTGAATTTCTGAAATGCGATGAGATTTATTTACCATTCCGATTCGGAACACCGGTATAAAAACTTTAGACTGTGAATGAGTCAATAATAATAATTCAATTCTAAGTGTAAAAATAATTTGTCTCATGAATACCGGGTGGGTCATAATTTCGTGCAAACTTCAAAAATTCATAATAAAAGAAGTATTGATCGGAAAAAAATTCGGTTTGCGCGAATATGATCAGAGGGACATTTGATTATTTCCATGTATATATATATATATATATATATATATATAAAATCAGTATCCCATTTTATGAAATAGTGCTTTTTTGTGCCTTCAGTCCTTTCTCCGAGCGAAACCTTCGCAATGCAATAAATATAGATTCACCATTCTTGAAGAAAAGTTTAACCATCAACGCTCGATCTGGTAACGATAGCATGCTACCGGGATCGAATGACGAATCCATTTCCAGCAAGGTGTTTCATTGCTAGCCTGATTTACATAAAACGTCTCAGAACGACGTGTGAGCACCCTCTTTCGGTTACTTCTGGAATCATTTTTTAATGGAAAAAAATTCAATGTCCCTCTGATCATATTCGCACGAACCGAAATTTTTTCCGAGCATTACTTCTTTTATTATGAATTTTTGAAGTTTGCACTAATTTATGACGCACACGTTATATAAGATATATTTGGAATTAAAATATAAAATTTCACATCGATTGGTATTGCTAATCAATCTTTGCTTTACTATCTGTTTATTGATTACCACGTAGATTCCCGAGATAAAACATGTAAAAAAATATAAAATAGGCGTAAGTCATAAACTCAGACCTCTAAGATCTTTTGAAAAATATGAAATTCTATCAGAATTCCCTCGACTGCTAATTTGGAAATTAAAATCATAAATTTCTACGCGGTTCTCCCAATGGAAAATAAAAAGGTAGGATGTTGTTTAACTTTAAAAAAATCAAAAGGCTGTGTTTTCCTTCAGTTTATATAAATGAAAAAATAGAAATATTTTCACAAGAGTAAAATCTATTGTTCTTTTACCTTAGTTCTGTCTTATTTAGCACAGAAAAAAAACTTAAAAGTAATATAAATAGAATTCATGAATATTTTAACTTTTCTTTTCACCACTGACCACGTTTTCGCCAACCGTTTTATATTATAGATTCATTACGAATTTAAAATGAAATAACCAGTTTGTGTATTTATACAACCATTTGCAAAATATATTTTTCAAGTAATATTTCAACCCTCTCAAATATCTCAAAAATCTTTTCACACTGAACATTTTTCGAGTCAACAAACAATTCCATTATTATATAGAATTTTATACACATCTTATTCATATCCTCTTTGATCTTTTTCTTTCGGAATTTCCAAACATGTCATTCTTTTGGGAGTCCTTTCTTTGCGTTGAGAGATTGATCTTTGTAGAAAAAGAAGTTCCGGAAAAGATGCAGAGAAGAGTACATTCAATGGAAATGTCATTAATAAACAAATAGTTACATGAATGTAAAAAAATTTCACTGAGATGGCAAAGAAATCATACAACTAAAACTCGTTTAGATATAATATTTTTTTTCGAGTTTATTTGGACTCAATTGCGAAATTGGGCGCTTTTATGATATCGATTTCACTTCTGAAATTGAAAAAAGTTTGTTGTTTGTTGTGGAAAATACAGCCGAAACATTTGTTGCACAAAATACTTTCAATACCGCAATAATAAATTTTGGAATAATGCATATTTAGAATTTTACTTGCAATATTTTGCAGAAACAGCTACTTCTCGAAATGTGTGTGATGGAGTTGGCTCTCTGCTGCATAAGTGTGACCGTATATCCAATCTTAATTTTAGAATATTCTTTCCTTGCAACTTATATTCAAATTGCAACATGATTTATTTCATTTCATATCAGTTTCAAGATAAAGCTTAATTATGGAGCCTTGAATTTCGTAATTTTAAACTAATCAGCGGCCTCGACGAGTAAATGTTACGCACTGATTGGTGGATCGCCTTCGAGGCGGCTATTGAAATGGTGTAAAGTGGTCTAAGTCAGCGATGTTCCAAGCTGAATCAGGTTTAGTCGTAGAAGAGTGGCACTTTTTTTGTTTAAAATGTTAGCATGTGAAAAATATTTTACTAAATATGACTGATAGGACCGGTGGACCGTTAAAAAATTAGAAATCATAAGATTTTCAGAAGTGAATTTATAGCCTCAAAAAACATAAAATATAATTTCCACCTTCATTTAAAGCATTTTTCCAATTGGAACTATATGTCTATCTCTGATAGTTGAGAAATTAGATATTGGACCAAGATGAGTGTGGACACCCTGTATATAAGAAATTGAAGCATGTTAATACTTTTAAACAGAATGAGACGAAGTAATAAAGTGAGGTTCTGTGACATTGCATTAGTGAACAAACAACTAAATTCCTGGGCTCTGAATATGCATTCTTACCTAAATTGCTGACAAAGCAGTAAACGAAGAGGTTGCTGCCTTTAAATTACCATATTATGCAGGAATGAAAAGAGTGCTCTAAGATACTTTTCACTTTCCCCCTTGTATCTCTCAGATTATTCTACTGTTCTTTTCTAAGAATAGGTGAAGTATATTAGGAATTCTAAGAAAAGGGCTTAAACGAATTATTTTAGTTACATTTCCATAAAATATCATTTTGCAAAAGTTGTAAGGTTAGCAAAAAATGAACTTTAACACTTGTGATGTCCCACCTTACATTAGATTGAATAAAAGTATTAAATATACCACATTTAGAATGGAATATTTTAATTCAATTACCTTTAAAAGTGAATTAAAATAATAAATAAATTATTTAATATGTTGATTCTTAAAATTACTTGCCGTGGGAATAAGTTTTAAAACTTATCTGTATTCTGTTAGGTTAAAATAAGTGAACAATTGATAAGTAAGACCTATAGCCTTGAGACAAATGGAAATTCGATTTAAAGTATGCTATTGAAAATCTAGTTAATTTTCCAGTATTCCGAGGAAATATTGTGAAGCTTAGAAGAATAATTAATCGCTATCTTTTCTCCTTATTAATCATTAATTTGATTAGGCTGGGCTTTCCAGGAAGATGTGCAATTGTCAAAATTTGTGCAACATCAATATAAATATATGCCTTAATACTAGGACGCCAGGGCCGAATTAATTAAGAAAAAAAATATGAAAACTGAGATTATTACTTGCATTGTAAAATTTTTCCAAAACTCATTTTTTGATCATTTTCATATGATTCCGTCTATTTAATTTTATGCACAACTTGTTAGATAATGGTTATCAGATTTCTTGACCTAAGAAACTTTCCTTCTTACAAAACTAAGTTCTATCATCCCCTTGCTAGTACAGCAAATCAAGAGATTGAAATGTCACTACTACAAGCCTGTAATGGCCTTCGAGAGTTGAAGCAATTGATTAAATTTACATACTATTCCACTTTCCCGATAGAATTCTTTAGAAAATATAGAGAATCCCAGCCCTGTATAGTGCCAAGCTACGAAAAGTGTCTGAAGTCGCTTTATATAGTTTGGAGGTAAACTTGTTTTGGCATACATTGTTTCTCTTATTCTTCTTATTTATTGTATGTGGTAAAATCTGTGCGAGTATTCGCTATAGCACAATATTCGCAGTAGCAAAATAATGACAAACAAACGAACCTTCTTGTAATTTGTTGTTTTCACACTTAATGATTTAAGGGGAATTGGAACCCTCTGTCCGTTAACCCTAACCCTGTTACTTCGATGTACCTTTTCTCAAAATCTGTTACAGATTTATGTTTGAATTTTTTTATGTAAGTAAAGTACATCTTTTTCATTATACTGAAATGGTTTTTAAAAAAAATTCAGAACATATTTTTTACAAATTTGTTTGTGTCAAAACAAAAAATGTGACATTGGCAATTTCGATGTCCTTTTCTCAAATTCTGTTATAGATACATGTTTGAAACTTTTTATACAAGTAAAGTATACCTTTCTCATTATACTGAAATGAGCCTTTTTTTAAAAAAACTCAAAACTTTATTTTTCACAATTTTTTTGTGTCAAAATAAGGTAAAATTTTACTATGTCTAATTAAATATTTTGTAAATTTATAAAAAATGAACCAAAATCTCATTTCAATATAATGAGAAACGTGTACTTTACTTGTATAAAAAATTTCAAACAAGAATTTACAATGGAATTTGAGAAAAAGTATATTGAAGTAACAGGGTTAGGATTAACGGACTTAGGCTTCCAACTCCACTTAAAACCATGAATTCAAAATTAAACTACATTTTAGAAGATTATTTTGTGGGATGTTCTAACAATGTAAAAAACTACTATTTCATACAGTGCATGCATTATGTTTGTTTAAAATTTAGAATCAGTGTATTTTTAAAGGTATATATGATAAAAATAATCTATAAATGAAAATTAAATGGACAAAAATAAATGGTTTTTTTGCAGTTAAAAATTAATATCAATACAGAAAGAGCTACTAGTAAAATTTTCATCCTTTTAGATATTGAATTCCTATGCGGAACTTAAATATCGTAGTGGCTTGTGAATTTTCTTTAGACTGCGGTTATATTTTTTCTCAGGCAACTGGAGATCTTAAGTTATTTTCGTTTCTAGAGAAACCGAAATTCAACAACAGTCTAAAATTTCTGAAGCCAGCAACAATAACAGAAAAGTCTTGATAGTCAACCTTTTTGTATTTTTCTAGATAATATAAACTAACAAATTCACAAATATATGAAATTGCACATATTTTATTAAGATACTGAAATTCAGAAACAAATTGCGAACTGCAATTTTCTTAGCATGAAAAGATAATTTCTCAAATATTATCGGTTTTTAAGAGGCAATTATTTGTATTTTGAGGGAATCTACAATGTATACGAAAATTCTCCTCTATTTAATAAAAAGTTTTTTGGGGTGTTAGAATCATTCTGTGAATTGATTAAATTTAAATGTAACAGTTGCTAAACACTGATGAATGAAATCTGCTTAGATAAAGAAAACATCTGTATGGCATAAAAATTGTTTTTACTTAATTGGAAGCGGCTCATTTGTAAAATAAACAAGTCGGAAAATTATAGTAAAATTCTGATTTCAAAAATATTTAAAAGTTTATTTTCTTTCCTTCTAAACCATTTCGAACAAATTTGAAGATTTGTAAACCTTCTATATGAATTTATTTACTGAATAATTCAAATGAAACCGTGAGGTAACTGTGAAAACAAGGAAAAAAATTCTCATAAATTCATGCTGCATTTTTGCGGTAGGGGACCGTTCAAATATTACGTAAGCATGTTTTGGGTAATTTTTCGACCCCCATCCCCTTTTGAATCCAGCAAAATAAGAATAAGCAAACAACTCCCCTCTTATAATTCGAACTACCAACCACCCCCGCCCGTTCGTTTTTTTCACAAAGCGTATAACAGTAATAATCTAATTTTAAAAATTTGGGACTTAATTCAAATAAAAAACTCTAACTCGGCTAAAATAAAATATATATATGTATATTAAATTTCCTTAAAATTTTGTTTAAGAAAATTTCTTAGTTTATCGACAATTTAAAAATTCAAAATTTAGTTTTCTTTGCCAAATTAAATTTTTCTTTTCAAATTTAATTTTTTAATTAAAATTATTTTTGCATGTAACAAGAGATTTCGCAAATAAAGTGGTTTTAATGCCCTACTAAGCATACCCATACCCTCCCTCCCCTTGTCAGCAAATCCGCACCCCCCTAGGTGCTTACGTAATGTTGAACGGACCCTAGCGTAATTTATGAGAATCCCTCCTGACGTCTGACGAGGAAATGCAAAATGAGAGAAACACCAATACAGGATTTACAAATGTTTGACAGGGTCTAAACCAGTAAACTGATAGAGAATATTGTTAAATGCAATATATTGTAACGAATTGTATTCACTCTCCAGTCTTATATAAAAACTAAAATTCACCTGTCATGGTATGACGGGTGAAAATTGCCTCTTCCTTCGAGAGATTTCCCGTCAAATTTTTGTGTTTAAATAGTATATACGATAGAAATGTTTAACACTGATGGAAAACAAATAAAATAAACATATGTTTTATGACAACTTGTGATGGACTTTCGGCTTCAATGCGTCTCCTATAAGCGGCTGCATCTACTACACGAATCCTGTCCAGCGATTCCTGGCTTTGCCTCGCTAACCATCTTGCTTTCCTTACCTTTGTCATCCGCCGTCGTTTTGTGATGGGTTCTTCGTCGGTATTCATCGTAAGAAATATAGTAAACTAATTCATGATTGTAAAGTATTAAATTATAGTAAAAATATAAACAAAACATGTACATAATAATTCAATAACAATGAAATTCTCAGTTTGTCAAACGTAAGTCAAAAGTTAAAATTTCAAAGAAATACTTTTTCGAAATTCTAATCAAAACAAAGAACTTCTCTACTAGTCAAACGTTGCCAAAAAATATTATCAAATTATATCATCACGATTGCAATAAATAATCAGATACATCGCGGCGTCCAAACTATATCACGCGCATGATATACCACTGACGTGATTTACTACTTTCTATTGGAAAACGGAAATTAATTTGAAATGTATGATTAATATAATCTAAAATTTCTCGGGAAATATTGATCATAGCGAGATAACTTATATATCAATTCATAGAAAATTTTATTTCGCTATTTTATAGCTATTAAATTTGATGTTAGAACGAAATTTACATTTTTAATTTAAAATTTACTGAAATTTATGTGCTCTAACAATGAAATAATGCTGTTTAACGTCTCGCAGTGCTATGGCGCGAATTTTATTGTTGGTGACGTCAGAGCGTTACTGGATCAGTGAGAGACAGATCTGGGCTATTATATTAGTAGCACTTAATAGATTAGGGCTTTACAATTGTTTTCAGTTTCTCGAGGAGCAGATTGCGTGCGTAATATGAACGATTGTAAATGATTTAGATTTCTAGCCTGGAAACCCAGTTCGTCAACTTTCTTGTACGACTAAGTACCGATTCTATCGTAAATAGCCAAATAAATATTTTTCATATGAAGATCGGCTGTTTTCTGAGTCTGACGCTACAGACTGGACGTCTAAGTGGACTCAAAATTCGATGAAAATCTAGTTTCCAGTTAACCGCATTTTGAATTTTCTCTTGTGATTTGTAGACTACGAGTGCAAGTGAAGAGTATCAATGTTACAGATTTCCTAGAGCACCATTGACTTCTTACATCAAGGAATTACAGATAGAAGAAAGGTAACAGATCTAACTCCTTAAGCAAGAGCCGACATTTTTCTTCTAGCTCCTTTAAGACCGGGAGCTTTTAGGAGGAAGCGACATGAATTGGACTCTTCAAACCTGTGTGGTCATTTACCACGCCACACCACCCCCTGCTATAACCTTCCCTTAAGGAGCACGGAAATGGGCTAAGGTTTGCAAGGATAATTGGACCCCCCCTACAACGCTTATCTCCTAAGCGATCTCAGAACCTCACCATCCCTCAAAGGAAGCCAACCGCCTCAGACTGGCCTTCTTCGCTGTTAAAGGGTAACTTAGACTACCCGGGACCACCTCGCTCGGTGTCAGAGTGTTAAACTGTTCTCATGGGATCAAGTTCTCCCAGTTTAAATATTGTTATGTTGTTATAATTTCAATTTGTTTTAAATAATATTTGCTTAAGGATTGAATTGAACATCTAAGTTTTATGTCTATTAGTCCTGTGAGTTTTTTTGAATTTGTCTAGGGAAATTTTAAGGCGTTCTTGGTAAGTATATTTCCAGTAGATGTCCATATCTAGGAAATAATCATTTTTTCTTATATATTTCCAGTAGACAGCATAAATTTTTTAAAAAAATGCCTCAGATATTTGTAACAATTTTAGATGAGAGTTCAAATTCAAATTATTCGTTGAGCTCTGTCTTATTAAGTAATTGTCCAGGAGGAACTGAATGAATTTCTTAGTTTTGTTAATTCCCGGTAGACCAGAAATATAGAAAACTTAAGACTTTTACTTCTTTGGTAGACTGGATAAATTAAAAGTGTCTAGACTAGGGTTTATTTGGATTTACTTTGTTAGAAAAAGTGAAAGTTTGAATAATCCAGTAGGTGTGAAATTTTAAATTTTAATTAATCTCGGATTAAAGTCAGAATGCTGTAATATTTTTAAGTGCATAGTGCAGTAGTACTTTTTTGTATAGATTTTCATTGAAGTTTTATTTATATAACTAATTATAGTGCTTCTTTTGACAATTTTTTTAAAGGATCATTAAGAATACAGGTTTGTTTGTCTATTCATATCTTGTTTGTCATTAAATAAAAAATAAATTATTGAAAAAAGGCTTTCTTCGCTGAAGCATATAAACTTGATCTTCAGACCCTTGCCGCATAAGTCGGACCTGATGTAAGCCAAACTGTAGGCAGTCTTGAGTTGATAAAGTTGATTCAGTCATTAGCTGACTAGTAACAATAGACCTTTAAAGACATTTTAAAATTTGTGACTTCAGCCAGGATCCAGAAGGAGAAAGAACAAAACGAGAAAAGAGAGAGAAAATAAGAGGGAAGAAAGAGA
>BGPR01043320.1:0-12984 GCA_013235015.1 Araneus ventricosus
TAATACCACAATCGAAACTCCCATTGATCAAAATCCTAGATATTACGGCTTTATCTGTACCTGGAAGGAAAAAAAATGAATTAAAAAATCGAAAGAAGAAAGGGAAAAAAGTGCGCTAAAGAAGGAAAATCCGTCATGATACATGATAGTCAAGACTATCAATACCATGGCGAAAACGTGCCGACCATTCACACTGGGATCTGAACGAATCCAATCATCCAATCAAATAGGTCCCTTTGCGTGGAAACTAATGCGTCACGATTTGTAGGCGTGGTCTTGATCAAATGAAGAATGTTTTTTCACTGAATGTCACAGTAAGTTTCCCCAACGTACCATTAAGAAACGCATTTGTCTTCAAATCTTGGACCCTTTGGCTAACAGAATGTAGGGTCGACAAAAAATAGAAAAAAAGGGGGGTTGACAATTCTCTTACAGACGATAAAGGTATATACGTGTTTATGGCGCAGTAGGGGTTTCTTTTGTCTTTATTGATGGTGACAATCCTTTTAAATCACTCTTTCTTGCATTCTTTTTTTTTTCTTTCTTTTGTTTCGAAGTGTTTGGAATTGTCCGCCCTAAAGTTTTATTAATTGTTTGGAATTGTGGTTATTTATATTCATGAGGGATGCAGTGGAAGTAGTATAATGGCAAATCAATCTTCGAATGTTTTCCTTTTAACATGAAAAAAAGATATTTTGTCTTCATTTTTTAAAACACAGTTGTGGTCTGGAATCTGTCTTCAACCGTTAACAAGGATTTCCCTTGATTTCAGAAGCTAAATTTTGTAGGAAAGTCTAACTCTATTTCGTGAATTTAGTTGTTAATCTCTTGAGATGCATTTTCGAGAAATTGCAACATTAAACTTCTTCGTATTGCTTTCCATCTATCACTTCTAAGGCAGAACCGGTTCATTTTATTTTCTCGTATACGAGGTATACAAAGTGAAAGTTTTGTAACGTTGTGGCATCTTGGCGATTACAGTTTGGTGTTGTTAAATTATCCCAATCTCAGTCAAAAGGACTAAACGGCATTATCTGTACATATTTAATTTCTCTTGGTTAGAATACTTGGATATATTGATACTAAATGTATATACATTATTTTATTTACGAAGAAGTCCTTCTGGACGCTGTCATTTTCCCCTCTCTCTCCAGTCACAACGTTCTCTGGCTCTATCTCGTGGGCTCTCTGCTCTGGTCATTCACTTGACACCTTATGACAGCCTTACACCCATTTTTCCTTTTCCAACAGTCACATTCACCATAATGTTGTTCCAATCTATTTGGAGGGCTTCTTAGCAGACAGTTTCCATTTTCAGCCCATAAAATTTAGTAGGTTATTCAGAGGTCGGACCGTGCCAACCAGAACTCCATCTCCGAAGGACAACCCTATTCCCTTGGCTACAGCGGCTCCTCCTCTCCCCGCTTTCAAAACTGTTCCTCTCCCTGATTTCCCAAGACTGACTGCCACCCATCCCTCCCCTATTTTGTGGTTTTCGCTTTTGTGAGAGACCCTTGGTGTCCCTAACCCACTATCGCATTTCAGTTTTATGGCTTAGTGCGCCGAATGATTATCAAAACCTGATGAAAAACCCAACTTTTCCCCCGGTCTACACTATTTATCATCGGATTCTTACATACACGAAGGGTTTTGGCATACTGTGTTTCAAACAAAGTGAAGTGGCCTAGTGGTGAATGCCCCACTTTTCACTGAGGGTAGAGAAAATTTCGTTTCCTATACGGCTGTCCAAGGAAGTCGCATAGTAAAAAATTTGATCTCGAGATTTTGATTAATCTCCATGTTTTAGACCTCCCTGAGTCCGAAAAATGTATGTTTAGAATAACTTGACAGCTGAAAAAACTCAACGAGCTTGATGGATAAAATCTGGTATGTGGTCCAAATTGTGTTTTGCATGAAAGCAAAATTTTAAATTTTTTTCAAAATTTACGCACAGTTAGACTACGGGTGTCTACACGTATGTGAATGTGTAAATGCTGTAACTCAAAAATGCAATGAGCTATACATATATGGTATTTGCATATGGTTTTAGTACAAAAAATTATAAATTTGTATCAAATCCGTGAAAAGATTAGATGCCGATTTGTCTATTCGTGAGCATGTGAGTGCGATCAAAAATGGAGCAAGATACATGAATGAACTTTAATATATGAAATAGTTACTAAAAATATAGATGTGTGTTTAACCCTTCAGCACACGCGCCAATTTTTGGAACATAAGCAAACCACACGCGTGGGGTCATTTTGACCCCAAGTTGTTTGGGGTCAAAATCCTTATTTTATTGGCTATTTGTACAAAAAAAATATGGTCAAAGTATAAGAATATTTTTTCGGGCAAATAACTTGTATTTAAGACACAAATACGATTTTTAATAAGAAAAAGGAAAGTTGAACTTATGATCTTTTCCCAATACCTTTTCTGTATTCTTTTCTTCTCTTTAAATACGTTCGTACGCTGTTATAACGTTAACGTTAACGCCATAACGTTAAATGCATCTGAAATGCTAGCACACGCACGGGTCAATTTGACCCCAACCCCCAACAAAAAATAAGAATCCCCGTTTCACAAGTTTATGCTGTTCTTATCTTTTTCTTCCAGCTCTCCCATGAAGGTACAGAAAGTAACAGGGACAAGTTTTTAGAAATTCCTAGAATTTCTTAGCAAAAGATAAAGCGTAGGGTCAAAAAGACACCGTGCGTGTGCTAACGCGTTAAGTTTGGGCCCAAACAATCCGAAATTAGACACAAATCTCCAAACGGAAGATTTCGAAAATGCGTATTAGATTCTCTAAATTATGCTACGAAGTTCAACACAAAATGTGCCATTTTATGTACCTATACGAGAATGATGAGGGGAGAACACTCCCCTGGTTTAATTTAAAAATTGGTTTAATTAATCTTATAAAAATGCATTTATTTAACTACATCATGTTTAAATATCCATTTCATGAAGCTATTATTATGTTGGTAGTCGGTGTGGGAGTGACACGCATTGTAATCCTGAGGATGATCTTAAGTATCTCTAATTTGAATTATTATGACACAACTTATAAAATCAAGTCGGTGATTATCGTTACCATCCCTATTTTACCAGAAATAAGGGAGAATGGGATATGTTTAAAACTTTAATTTATTTGTAATTATATTGTTTCGTATGCTTCTCAAAGATAAATTATATCTTTCTGAATTCAGTATTTCTACTGGTTGCTTGTATGGTTTGACAAGAAAAGACTATAATGGTAAAATATTTTGTAACATTGTTTTAACAGAAAGGGAAATAGCTGTCACATTCATGTTACGAAAGACATCACTGTTATACTGTCAAAGCTATAATTTATAAGAATGTGACAGTAACAGATCGCGTCGTCACCATTACCTTCTTGCTATTTTTTTATGTTAAAGGAGCGATATTATTTTCATGGTTCGCACTGACAAAAACCCTTTGGTGTTTAACATTTCACCAAAACTAAAGTGATCAAGCGTCATGTATTAGCTGAAAAGTTCCTTGCCGTGACTCTGTGTGTCGGATTACAAACTGTCCTGGTTTTTAACTTTTAAATAATCGGTTGATTAAAAAAAGTTATTGATATATATATATATATATAATTTTGTGTCTTTAAAAACGTACCTTTTTTAGGCAATATAAGAGGTAGGCTATATTTCTAATACTTAAGGCCAGAGGTTCCCAACCTGTGATACGCGTACCCCTAGGGGGAATTAGTCCCCTAGCGAAGGACTAGTTGGGGATACGCGCAATCAAAGTTCGTAATGGAAAGAACGGAAACAAGAAAACATAAGGAATTAAAAGAGTTAAAGAATATAGTTTCCTCAAGTTAATACTTGCTATTTAATAACTTTACCACCTGAATCGTTTATTATTACGGAGGGTAATTTTTAGATGTCATTATAAGCTAAAACCAAATAATTATAATACTGGTGTCATTTGCTTTGGCATTGAACTAATAACTTGTAAAAATGCAATGAAAAAGAAGTCCGGCAAATGTTATTAATTCGAGTCGTTTGACTCTTAAGCTAACCTAAGTCTTTACCACTATTGATAAAAATTCCTTTGCATAGATGAATGGCTGTTGGGGGAGGGGAGATATGACAGTAGGGGTACGAGAAAATATAAAGAGTAATCAAGGGGTACGCGAGGAAATAAAGATTGGGAGCGCCTGCTTTAGGCGATGAATTTATTCATTATATAGGAAAAAATACAAAATATTGATTTTTTTTTTTAAGTCAGCGTGGAGTTACAGCCCAGGCCCATTTGGCCTGTGTCTAGGACATTTATATATACAGTGACATACTGCGTACTTGGACATATATCCCATTAGTATTATAAAGAATATGACAAAATTAATTCACTTTTGATATACATGTATAACTTTTTGAGCTACCGTTTTTCCTATGAATTACAAACTTCTACCATTACTTCATGGCTGTTCTGTCTAGTGAACTGCCTTCTGTCTTTGTAAGCAAATAGTTCGTTTCCTGAAGAGGAAATTATATCATTGATATAAGTTGCAATTTTTTTCTTCATCTTGTTAGATGTTCATGAGATGAAAAACATCCGTTGAAACCGATAAAACTGTTGAGGCATGTTTGTATTTATTTGCACACGCCGGCACAACCTACCCAGAGAGTGTAAGGCACAACATGTTTGTCCCCACACCAACCCACTCACCCATAGGGTATGGAGTGTTTTAACGGTTGGAGGGGAAGAGTACAGAAAAGATACATTGTACAAACATTCAAAAATACAATCAGTATAAGCATAAATACAATAAAGCACATAATACAATAAAATAATAAATAAAATATAGTGAATGCAATAAAATAACAAATGCAGAATAAAAATACAATCATCAGAAATAATAATATATATAGTACTTTAAATGGACGTATATTTATACAATGTGAAATACATTAACAAGAAATACGGACTATTCTCGTGGGGGAACCACAGCAACAACAACAGCAAAAAATCCTCAAATTCTAACTAAACTAATGTACAGTTGTTAATTTAAAAATAAAGTCAATATTTCAGAACATTTCTCTTTTGTATTGTAACATGTTTGTATTGAAAAGGTTTGGAAGACGCGTGGGATGTATATGGGCAACCATTTTAGGGTAGATTGACTCCTTGTAAGAATACTGCCTATTGAAACTCAACTCCTATTGACTCGACTTCGGGAGAATTTCTGCAGAACTTCACCGATCATGATCCCCAGACCTCAAAACTACCCCTCATAAAAATGTTTATATATATTCGTATAAAGCTTTGCCCATGTTATTTTGTAAACACAATAACTAGAGTAATTTTGATTGCATTTGAACCAGCGAATGATATGTGGCTGGGAAGGTGAAACTATCTGAAGAGTTCGCAGATGGGCTATTCAAAGCTCAAAGAGGATGAAAATAGTGGGGATTGACATTTTCATTTCCCTATAACTCCCTTTTAATTGAAAATATAAAGGTAATTCTATTTAAGCGGATTATGGCATTGTCGTAACGAGCAACTTTTGTGCTCGAAGTCCTTTGATAAATGCAATACCTTTGTAGTTGTAAAATGACTCTGCATGGGATTTCTTTCATGTGAGGGTTGAGACAGTAAAAACTCCAAGCATTTCAGTCCCAATAATTTTATTTGTCTTGGTTACGGAACACAACACAAATTAAACACATAGAATTGATGAGATTATATACAAAATGAAAGAAGCATATTCCTTTTCAGGACACTCGGTTAACTGCTACTTCAAAACGGAACTCATCCCGGCCCTCCAGGCCGGTGCATTTTACCTCGCTCCTGACGATCACACGTCAGAATTCGACACAACCGCTCTGTTCTGAGGCTCGACTCAATCTCTCTCAAAATGGCGTCCGCCTTTTCCTTTTATCTCCGGAAACAGAGTTGCCATACAAGAACAAAGGAACAGGGTTACCAGAATTTGGCGCTTCTTACAGTAGTAAGGGAATGAAAAGTGATTTTTGCTAACTTCCAACTGCTTTTTAACCTGAATTTGTGACAGTTATTGGAAAGCTTTCGTCACTTGCATTTTCTTACGTCCTCATAGCTCCTACTCTAATGAAATTAGTGGATAACTTAATCGGGGGGGGGCTTCTTATATTTCCGGACAAATGGAGTTTGCTTTCGCCTTCCAGCTTGCTGATGGGAATATTTTTTATGGTCTTCGAAGTAAGAAATTTCAATTGACTGTTTGAATTGGGCGAACCCTCTCCTTTTTTGCTCTTCTGTGGATTATTCGTGAACTGCTGAGGACTAAATTAAATCGTTAATCAATTTACTGTTAC
Organism: Araneus ventricosus; assembly: GCA_013235015.1. NCBI lineage: Eukaryota > Metazoa > Arthropoda > Arachnida > Araneae > Araneidae > Araneus > Araneus ventricosus. The sequence goes on from BGPR01043320.1 coordinate 6,333, forward strand.
ATCTTTAAATACTCGCTTCCTATTTATTTTAGAAATATATGTGGTTTCCTTTTCTTTTTTTGCAACCTTTTTAATCGGATACTGTTTTTTATTTCTTTTTTCTAAAATCACTTTTTTAGTTTTTGCCCAACCCCACACCCTATACCGTTTATCTCCCCTTTCTAACATCGAAAGGCCTGTATTGAAGTTTGGAAAATCTGGTCTCGTTAATTATAATTAACGTCTTATGAGATAATATTTTTATACGAGTTTTAATTTTATCCCATTTAATTTTTATCCCAATTTCATGTTCATCAAAGGCTTCAACACGTCTTCAGAGTTTTGGCATTAAAAAATATAGGCGAATAAGAGACAAGCTGTCAGTTCTTGAAGCCCAGCACTAATTAAATGCTACGACAAGAATAACATCTCCAATCAAATTACGGGTCGGCTCAATTCAGATTATGTTGACGCGCGGCGTCCGCTCTCTAAACAGGAGCCGCCCTCACATGTTTGTGTGCAGCCCTGTGCCAAGGGCGGCGAACAGGGGCTGTTTGTCAGTGGAATGCAGTATTGTTTGTTTGGCGGGAAAGGATTTACTCAAGCGAAATTAAAGGTATGAGGGCTCAAGTTTGTCGTGTGAACTGTTGCTCAGTTCCATTCGTGTCCTCGTGCTTTGGCAAAATTAGATAAATAGCATGCTTGTTGTTACGATTTATATCTAAAAAAAGTATCATATTCCCACCATTGATATACATAAAAGTATCATATCGCTTCATTGATAAAAAAAGAATCATATTCGCATCATTGATAAAAAAAAGCATCATATTCGCATCATTGATAAAATAATATCTTATTCGCATCATTGTTGAAATGTATCATATTCCCATCATTGATAAAATAATATCATATTCGCATCATTGATGAAATGTATCATATTCCCATCATTGATGAAATGTATCATATTCCCATCATTGATGTATATATACGAGTATGATATTGCCATAATTTCCTGTGGTTGTTTCTTGCAAATTAATGGTTAATTCTGGCTCCACCATACCGGAATTCCTTAAAAATGTTCAAATATGGACAACACCATACCACTGTTACTGACAAAAACCGATTTGTGTAAGCTTGGATATGGCCTTTTTTATTATTTAACGTTTCAGGACACTTATTTTTCTTGAAATTAATATACATAATCATTAACGAAGATTACTATGTAGGGAATTTTCTTAACTTTAGTTACAACACGATGTTTGAATGATATTATTCAAATTGTTATGGTTATTTGAAGTAGTCTATACTAAATTCTGAAGAAGATATTTTCCGATATAAAATAATCATCATGAACGCTTTGATTCGCATTAATTGGTTTCAAATGGTTTTAATTTGAACCAGCCCAGCAGTGATATGTTTTTTTTGGATTCGGATAATTTCGATAGACTTAAATGTTAATTTTCATGTGGAATTCATATCACTCTGTTACTTCTAGAATATGCCTCTTTTCGAACATATTTGTATTAACTAGTGTAAAAATATCTCGGAAAAATGGAAATAATTGTATGGTTTTTAATGCAAAATTATTGGATGCATTTTTAAATAAAAGAAAATTCCCATATGTATTATGTACCAATAATACTTTTCTTTTTAATAATTTTTTACTATTATTTATTTTTTTATTTTTGTAAAAAAGAAAAATAAGCAAGGAAACATTTCTTTATTGCTAACGTAATTTCATTGGAATTTTTGAAGAATAAATTTCCTTGCCTTTTATTTTGTCATTCTGATTTTCTTAAAATTATTATACAGCCTATTTATAATATTCTATTATAATGTACAGTATTATAATGTAATGTATGTATTATGTATACAGCCTATTTATAATATTTGTTGGACTGTTTTGTTTCAAATCAGTCCAACAAATTTCTTGCAAGCCTGAAATATATTTAGTTTTTAACTCCAGTTTTTCCAACTTCTGTAACTCAAGAGAAAGGAAAAATAAAGTAGTGGCTTGTCAACACAAAACTCAACACGATTCCATAAAATATTTCTGTGCGTCAGACCCAAGATGAAAATTTTTAGGTTATTGTAATTTTGAATGTAGAATCTGATTTTGCATCAAACCATGAAAACGTTTATTAACAATTCTCCTTTCATAATTACTAGAGTTATAAGAGCCTAAATCCTGATAGGCAACGAATTAATTCTTTTCGTTTCTTAAGCTCTCTTGAAAAGCTGGCATGATGTGACTTACGTTGTGCTGGTTCTGAGGTACATATTTATAACGTATGAGGCGGTGAAGATTACCGATGCAGCGGCAAGAGGTGCGAGTTCGTGCAAGGCATGAATAATCACAGCCAGAGTGATGGATGTTCACAATATCCTAGTTACTATGAACACCGTACTTCACGCTATCATTGCGTATATACTCTTACTTCAGAAGGGTTACTTCATGGTGACACAGGGCAGACAATATGGAATAAAAACACGAGTTTAGAACAATAACATGTTTAATAGAACAACAATTAAGTTAAAAACAGAAATTAAATTACAACATCATTTGAACACGCCCGCGGTAGGATGATAACAAAAGTGAGAGAATGATCAGGTGGAACATCGCCCTTAAATACTGCAGCAGCCTCCTCGCCATTGGTTAACAGATGACATCACCAAAGTGGGCGGGTTAGATATGCATGCAATTATAGCTTCCAACACAGCTGGAGATGATGCCACAGAATCCTCTAAGACTGAAATACAAAATATCATCAGGAAGGTAATAAAAAATCGATTACAAAATTCCATCTTTGCAAACATGAAATGGGTCATATTAAATAAAAGTGTTTATAACAACAAAAAGTAAAACAGTTTAGGTAGCAGGAAAGGAAGGAAAAAGCCCAAGAAAAAAGTGTTGCTTTGTGTTGCCCCCCCCTCCCCCCGATGATTAGAAATAGGCTTGGAGTTTTGAAACCTCGATAGGACAAAGAAACGCAACAAGTTTCTTATTTAAGCATCATTTTGTCATGCGTAGATATCTGAGGGCAAAAATGAAACGCCTCCCACTGGTGTAAAGTGAAACATTTAAGAGAGGCTGCACGGTCTGGGGTCGACTTCGTTATCTGACTGTGTCACAAAATCTGTAACAAAATGAAGCTCTGTTCCCAACATCAGTGGCGTGGCGTTCGTTGTCTGAAGTATATGTCTTATTTCCCGGTATGGGAACAGAAATAATCATTGCTGTTTGAGTGGTTTTGTATTGGCTCGACCGTTCCAGTGAAATGTCGATAAATGTTTGGACCTCGAAGGCCATCAAGTTGACGGGCAGAGACAACAGTGCAGTTTCTGTGGACCGTAGTAAAGTGCGCACGCGTCGTGGGAACGGTGCGACTAGTAGTCCAGTAAGCGAAGGGTTTGAAAAAAACAAATATAATTTCGGAAATTGGTACACATGTTCGTGAGGGGCTTATGATGAACATACTAAAAGTCCCCGGTCCTGGGGGTGAGCTCGCGGCGCCATCTTGGGTTTCACCCCCCTCCCCGTTTTTAGTTTTCCCTGAATATCTCATAATCTATTCAAATTACAAATTATAATTTATTTAACAAATTAAAGAGCGTGAAATTCTCTATAAGTACATTTTTTCTTCTTCCAGCTTTAATAGTTTCCGAGATAATGGGTCTCAAAGGTTGCCGCCATCTTAGATATCCTCCTCCTTTTCAGTTTTTGTTGAATATCTCGAAAACTATTCAAAATTAAAATTACATGTGAATTAACAAATTAAAGAGCGTGCGATTCCCTACAGATAGGTACTTTTATTTTCTTCACGCTTTAATAGTTTTTGAGAATTCGTCTCAGAACGAATAAATTTGTAAAAAATCTTAATTGATAGTACAATAAATGAAAGATTTGAAGAAAAACAAAAAACCATATAGCTTTTAAAATTAGTACAAATTTTCTTGAGGGTCTCTTGTTGAAGATAGTAAAAGTCCCCGATCCTGGGGAAGAGTTCGCACCGCCATCTTGGATTTCACTCTCCATATTTATTTTTCCACCAATATCTCGAAAAATATTCAATTTTCTAATTAAAATTTAGTTAATAAATTAAAGATCGTAAAATTTCCTACAAATACATAATTTTGTTTTCCTTCCAGCTTTAATAGTTTCCGAGATAATGGATCTCAAAGTTTATCGCCATCTTGGATTTCATCCTCCTTTTTTAGTTTCTCTTCAATTTCTCAAAATCTATTCAAATTTTAAACTATATATAATCAGCAAATTAAAGAGCGTAAAATTCCCTACAATTGCTTGCTTTTATTTTTGTTTTAGCTTTAATAGTTTTTGAGATAACGTGTCTCAAACCTTTCCGCCACCTTGGATTTTATCCCCTCTTCTTTTTTAGTTTTTCTTGAATACCTCGAAAGTATTCGATTTTCAAATAACATGTAATGCAGAAAAGTGTTTATCGTAAAATTCCCAACAAATGCATGATTTTATTTTTTCTTTCTAGCTTTAATAGTTTCTGAGCTATGTAAGAAAAACTAAGACAAGGGGATAGAATCCAAGATGGCGGCAAATGCTGAGACCCATTATCTCCTTAACTATTGAAGCTAAAACAAAAATAAAAGCATGCATTTATAGAGAATTTAATGCTTTTTAATTTACTGACTATATGTAATTTGAAAATTGAATAGATTTCGAGATATTCAAGAAAAAGTTAAAAAGGGGATGAAATCCAAGATGGCGATAACCTTTGAGACCCATTATCTCGGAAACTATTAAAGCTGGAAGAAAAACAAAAAATATGTACTTTTTGGGAATTTTACGCTCGTTAATTTGTTAAATCAATTATAATTTAAAAATTGGGTGAATACTGTCTGAGATATTCCGAAAAAACTAAAAATGGGAAATGAAATCCAAGCTGACGACGAAGCTTCTTCCCCAGGATCGGGGACTTCTACTATGTTCAACAAGAAACCCTCGAGAACATTTGTACTAATTTAAAAAAACATTACGATTTTTTGTTTTTCTTCAAACCCTTCGTTTATTGTACTATCAATTAAGATTTTTTACAAATTTATTCGTTTTGAGACAAATTATCTCAAAAACTATTAAAGCCTGAAGAAAAATCAAAGTAGCAATCTGCAGGGAAACGCACGCTCTTTAATTTGTTAAATCGCATGTCATTTCAATAATGAATATTTTTCGAGATATTAAAGAAAATCTGGAAAGGGGGTCGGAAATCCAAGATGGCGGCAACCTTTGAGACCCATTATCTCCAAGACTATTAAAGCTGGAAGAAAACTAAAAGTATGTATTTGTAGGGAATTTTACACTTTTTAATTTGTTAAATCTTTTGTAATTTGAGAACTGAATAGTTTTTGAAATATTTAGGAAAAATTAAAAATGGGGGGTGAAATCCAAGATGGCGCCGCGAGCTCACCCCTAGGACCGGGGACTTTTAATATGTTCATCATAAGCCCCTCACAAACTCGTGTACCAATTCTCAAAACTATATGATTTAATGTTTTCTCCATCCCCATTTTGGACCTTCGTTGACTGTAATATAGTAGGATTTCGAACAATAACAAATCCCCTCGAGTAACCAAGACATGGAAACGAGGCTTAACCTTTAGCGCTCCAGAAACTAATTAGATGCGTATTGTACAATGCGTGCAGCATTCGTAAATTAAATTCCTTAAAAGACTACGCAATTACTTTTATTAGCAACAAAAACAACTGGTAACGATCTCAGTATAATCTTGTCTAAATTGAATAAAAAACTGTACGTAACTGCGTTTTGAAGGTAAAGTATGCATGTCCCCTTGGTGCAGCCATCGGAGCACTAAAGGTTACACATGTCTTTAATATGATGAAACTAAACTAAAGCCATGCTTAGTAAGTATTTTTATGCACAGACTGAAGCTATTTGGAGTTGCTTCATACTGAAGACGCTTTTATTGAAATTTTTCGATGTGATGTTTCGTGGATCGACAATAGGTTGACACATCTTAATTGCGGTTGCATAATCTAGTTAACAGATGCCTTTTTTTCTGAATTTGCATACCATGAATACCCAGCATGGAAAAGACGGCAAATATATGAAAATAAATTTATCGAAAAAGCTTTTAAAATAATTACAGGGGATATTGCGTCTCTTCATCCCAATATGCTCACCAAAACGCGAAAGATACAAGGCGTTTTTGTTTAAACTAAATATATATATATGTATTTAAAATGTTACGCAATATGCTTGTTTGCTTTGTATTTACATAATGTGAAACGAGATGGATTTAAATTAATAAAATGTTTTACTATTGAAAAAGAAGCAAGCGTTTAAAAAAATTCCCTGTACCTTAGACAAGTTTAATCCAAGCAATGCAATTTTATTTCTTTTAAGAAACAAACAAATAAGCAAAATAAAACTTTTCAATAATGAAACAACCAGCTTTTGTTCATTTTTGTTTAATTAAACGGAATTTTCTCGGAAACAACTCCTGTTTTTTTATCATTCTTTTCCTGATGTTGTTTATTTGATTTGTAAGTATCAAACTACAGTTAATTCTTTCTTCTCAAAACACGTAATCGCAAAACAAACTCTACCTTTTCTTACTCTTAATTCATTAAATTCGAATCTGCGAACGTTGTCGCGTATCAGAAAGAAAACCATTTTCAATT
>BGPR01043321.1:0-12984 GCA_013235015.1 Araneus ventricosus
TTCCCAAAAGTTTTATTAGCTTTATAGAAAGAAAATAGATTGCGACCCAAGAAACGGCAAACTACTTGCATTGCGTTTAGAAATATAATAAACAACTCGGGAGTTTCTGCACCATGCTGCTTTTTTATCATTAAAATTTAGAACGTACTGTACGTTAAAGTTTAAAAGTTTATGAACTTCTTTTCCCATAAAAAGTAGAATCTTTCTAAAATACTTCTCTATATTTGCCAAAGAATATTGTCTGTTAAAGTTAGTATAAATTTATGACATGAGAAGTTTGTATGGCGTAGAGTAATTTATAAAGTAAAAGCACTGTCTAAAATAATAAAGTAAATAATGAACTTATAATAATATTTTATGACATTTTTCGTTGAATATATATAAAACATAAAAGAAAAATTATTTACAGAAAATTGAATCAAACATATTTTGTCTTATGTAAAACAGCATCCTCATTATGGGATACACACGTACGTGTGTCTGGGACAAAAGTAACGAATAAAAAATATTGAAAGTAATAAAAAATTGCGATTAATTGTTATTGAGGCAGATGCTACTGTAGATCAAGAATTTTGGTAGATTCCTTAAAGGAAGATTGCAATGGTTCTCGTGATGATTTCGGGAAACTCTGTGCACAGTTTCGCGGTCAAAAGAACCCAAAACCAACTATCGCTCAAAAGTTATATAATGCGTGCGTGTGATTTTTTTTTGATTTTTTTCTCTTAAGATTGTAAATAACTTTCTATGAAATATACAAGTGGGAAAAAGAATAGGTAAAAGAAATGTGTCGCCTGTCCAATTAAGTTTTTACAACATCACTAAAGTACAAAATAAAATACATCGAATCTATTCATAACCATTTGACTTATTTATAAGAGATTTATGATATTTCCTTAAATATCATAAAACTTGAAACGCTTCTCACATAGATATGTAATAATTTCAGGGTTCGCACTTAAATAAGGGCCACCCAACCTTAACTTTAAGACGACTGCGGTTATAGTCATGAGAGTGGTGGTATCTATGCAAAGTAAAACGTCTATGCGCTACGCCATGAAACTGCTTACAGTGTCACCTGGTGGAAAACTGCGGTGTTAGCGTTCCCATCTCGAAACTGGTACAAGATAGAGAAAAAAAGTCAATTAAAAAGTTGTAGAGCATTATGTATTTAGTATAAAAAGACACCACGGGGACGTTCATATGAAGAATAGAGCACTTCAAACGCACCTTTACTTTTGAGCGATACCTATATTCAAACTGCTTACCATCAGTTACAAGAGAGACATGGGCCCTCTTTTGACTTTCACATTTAGCGTATCAGTTGTCACGCTGGCAGAAGCAATAGTAAGTAATACGTCATCGAAGGCTCTGCAATGTTGCCGGAAAGGTCACATAAAGCTGCTGTTTGAATTATTCTCACAGGAAAAAAAAGTATATTGGGGTCATTTTTGTCCGAAAGATAACATTAGCTCCTTTTGCCCATATTTTGTGACGTAACAATTTCGTCTATTGCGAGCAAGTAACTGTGAGTTTTAAGTATTCTGTTCTTCGTATCAATATCTTATAGGTGTCTTTTTGTACTAAATAGGTAACTCTCTCCATCGTTCTAACTGGCATTTTCCTACAATTTTGTACCGTCCTCGAGATAGGAACGCTCACTCCGGAGTTTTTTTTATCAGGTGGCACTGTTAGCTATCTCATCACGTAGCGCATAGACGTTTTACTATACCTAGACACCACTTTCATGATTATAGCTATCGTCGTTCTGAAGTTAAGGGGGATGACCCTTATTTAAATTGGAACGCTGTATATATTTATTGACACATTTTGCATCTTTAATTTGATTACTGTATTTAACAATTAATTCATTGAAGCTCTGTAATAATAAAAATGTATTATTAATGAATAATGTAAAATGTATTAGAAGCAGCCAAAGTTGTATCCAGGATTCGCTCACAGTCTTTTAGGGATATATTTTACAAAGTAAACATTCATATAATACAAGCATAAGTATTTTTTAAAGATATTATGGATTATTTTCTTAATGATTACTGAAATGCAAAACTTGCGTCTTTATTATTTTGATTTTTATAATAGAACGGAAAAAGTCACAAACTATTTCAGTTTTGGTTTCCTACGAACGAAAAACCTCAGATATTACAAAAACTCTATGCAGAACATGTTATATTTTCGATTCCAATGCATTAAACTGTTCTCCAGACAGAATGCATTTATTGAACCAAATTTTATTGCGATTTCTTGAAAAAGGAGAGTGAGCGTGAGACTTTTTTAAAAGTCAGAAAATAAATACTGATTTCATTTTCCGAAAGAACACAGTAAACACCCTTCCCTTACTATTCTTGACTTTATTTAAAACTGCTTTATTCAGAACATTGTGAGAACAGCTAAGACTTCACAAAGAATGCAAACAGTTTTAAAGAAATATTATTTTACGAAGTTGACGGCTTCAAATTCTTTGTTGGATTTTTATGAGCCCTTTCAACAATATAGGCCATCCTTTTCAATTATAAGCTGCAGAAGAAAGCTATGTTGCAAAATTGCGTCAGCCAGTTACTTTCTTTTTGCCTGGAATCACTATATAGCCACTATCTTCTTTTATGTATTTTGATTCATTGCTCTTCATAGATGTCTGTGCATGCAGTGGTCTTCCTTTGGTTGACACATATCTCTTTCATGTTACATTTCCATGGATATTAAAAATAAAACTGTACTAAAACTATTTCTTTCGACTTATGCTATTTTCATGGAATAATACTACTTGCAAACTAGAAGTTAATGCTACTGGGATGCTCTATTCATTCAACCCGATAGAATAAAATCGATTGCTTAAAGGTTTGAATTTATATAAATTCTTATAGCTTTTGTTTGATTACCTTTGTTGTCTGTATGAAAATATTTTGGTATTTTTGGTGCGAGTCTCATAACATAGAATATAGTATAGATGTGTCAACCGATTTAAAATGATACGCACAATGCGAGACGGGAAATAGATCGAAGTGATTATGTTTTACTTAAGATTCTTTGTCTTCGTAGCATTTTTGTAGTTGCGTTATTCTTATCACATGCTATTAAATGAGAAAAGTTGTTAAGAAACATTCCTATTGAAGTGAATTCAAACTGGATGTAGGATTTTTCTTCTGTTTTAGCATGCGGTTGTACTGTCAAGACCGCATAAACCAAGCAGAGAGAGGACACTCTTTCAGAGAGAAGACAACACTTTCACTTGAAAAACTTAAAAGTTTCCTAAGAAGCTTACTTCTGACCTTTTAATTTTCGATAAAAGGGCTGCATCAAAAGTATGCCGTCTCATTCAGTCTACTTAAAGTTATTGGAATCACGAGAGAATACCATGAGCCGGTAATTTGGTCTCTCCTATTACCAGATCTGACACCTGCCAATTTTTTTGAAAGGGCACATTTGAAAAAATGTTTTAAAGAACCCCATTTGAGAAAAGGGACTTAGTTGATTGATTAAATGCCGCCTTCGATTTCGCGGTCCTACATTTTTGGGTCTTTTACAATTAGTCATTGTACAACTAGTAAATACAGGCTTGGAAAAGCAGAACGATCCTTCATAGCATCTGTATTGTTACATCAAGGACCATTGTTACTATTTTAAATAAATCCTTGTTTTTCTTCCACCGAATGGGCTTTATGCTGCTCCTTATTTTTTTATTGAAAATAGTACTTTTTATTCCATGATTCTTTAGTCAATCAACAATGCGTTGATGATATGATCTTTAGTTAATTTTTATGTACTACTTCAACCAAGGATTCAGTATTTACATAGCTTCGACAGTATTGCAGAGAGGAATGTGGGGTTGGCACACTCAGCAAAGAGATCAGTCGGAATCTAATAAGAATTCATGGGCCATTAATTATTACTGTTCAAAACTAATACTACATTTTATCATATTTTATGTTCACGATAATAAATAATTTATTGTTGAAAATAATTAATTCCTATATCAAAATGCTCTCTAATCGTGAATTTTTAAGTATTCGTTAAAATACTCCAGGTCCAATCAGTAATTCAAATTTTATGCTAAACCTCTGATTAATTTCCGAATTGGAATCATGTTTAAATTATTCTGAAAGACGGATCTTGAAGGAAATATTGGACAGAATTTATTTTAAATGAAACCCTAACTGTGATATATATTTAATAACAATGCATAGAAAATGCTGGTAAAACATTTACTCTCGTTGATAAACACGTTGATATTTATTCATTTATTTTCTGTTTTAAAATTCCTAAACTCATTTGAGAAATTCAATCAATCTAAATAATAAATGAAACTTTAGTATCGGTCTTCATAGTTTTTGAATCTATTAAACACGAAAAGTAAATTAAAACCTTCGTAATAAAATAAAGATTGCTTCTATCTACAAATATGTTCATATCAAATTTTCAGCTGTAAAGAATTTGAAGTTTGAAGCGAATCTTTAACTTGCACAAGAACTGCATTTCAAGGCAGTTATATACCTAAAATTCCATATTTTCAATGGAGTCATAAATTATGAATAATAAGACGTAACAAATTATAAGTTAATAATATGCAATAAGTTTATATTCTGTACATAAAAGAAAGATTTTTTCATGAAGGAGAAATATATTTCGTTTATTATTGAAATAATTTTGAATAATATTGAATTTTTTTCTTTAAAACCCTCTCATACCGAGCGAGGCGGTCTAAAAATTTCCTCTTAACAGCCAAGTCGGACTGAAGCGGTTAGCTTCTTTTGAGGGGAGGTTATGAGATAGCTTTGGAGATAAGCGCGGTAGGGGGTTGAATTATCCTTGCCAACCACATCCTATTTCCGTGCGCCTTACGGTAAGGTTATAGCAGGGGTTGGTGGTGGGGTAAATTAAAACCCAGGTTGGACGAGTCCAATTTTCGCTTCTTGCCAAAATCTCCGGGTTTTACAGGGGCTAGAAGAAAAAAAGTCGCCTCGGGATTATAGAGTTAATGAAGCATGAATTTCATATAAACGTATTTTTATTATGCTAACTATCCAATATCTTTCAAAATGCAGCATTATAAAAACAGTTCATTTTAAATCTATATTAAGTGGTGAGGCGATTAAAGTATTGCATTGAAGTATCATCATGTATTTTTCCGTTTCTCATATTGAGTTCAAAAGCAGGTATTCATGTTCGCATGCATAATTTCTTAAACTAATATGGATAAAATATTCTTAAGATTTCGGAGACTTTATTAAACGCAATAAAGATTCAATTATTCACATTGAAAGCAAATTTTTAAGACTTTAAAGCTAGTACATCAAAATAGCTAATCGCTCAGAGGGTTAACGAACATAAATACTTGTAGAATCTGCAATAGATTTAAAAGTTAACCTATTTTTAGTAACAATATTACTTTCAAATTATTGTTTTCAGTGAAAAAATTGACTTGTGTTCAAAAATTAAAATTTTAAAAATTTGCCATTTATTGAAATTGTAAAGAAATTAAATACAACATATGTTAAAAACTTTTCTATTACTTTTATGTTTAACTTTTTTGCTGCTCCTAACTATAGATATTCACCTTCACAAAATTGTCTATTTTAATGATGAGCTTCATTTTAAATTGTTGAAAATATGCTAAAAGAATTTTTAAAAAAATATAATTAGCAAAAACATTTTTCGCCTTATAAGGAAATTCCTTTTATTGTTTTATATTCCATTTATTATTTTTATAAATATTGTTTCGTGTGGTTTTCTTTTACTGTTTAAATCTAAAAAAGAAATAATGTTTTTCCTTTTTGCAAATTGAGTAGGCTTCATTGTTTTAATTTTTTAATTAAAGTTTACAGGGTTTTTTTAGTTGCAAAAATTAAATTGACTGCAGAAGAAAGCACCAATGTAATTATTGTTTTATGTTCATTTCTCAACATTGATTTTCTGCCTTGTCACATAATTTATATAAAATTATATTCAAACTGTGTTAGCCTGAAATTCTGCTTTCTTACTGTATTTCAATAAATTTTTATTCATTCTGAATTCAATTAATTTCGCTCTGTTTTTTTAATGAATCTGTGTTAAATCAATCATTTTCATTTTTTTACTACATCTCTTCTGAACTAATACATCTGAAACATTTAGTAAATTAAAAATACACCCGCTACTCCACTAATGAATCATTCTCGCCATGTTTCTTATTTTTTTTCCAAATCGCGTTTTATTTCAATCCGTACTTTATTAGATTTATTTTAAATGTCATCATTTCCGCTATTATATTAAAACTCTATTAAATTTTAGGTGTTATCGCAGACACACAAAGGAGTCGATTCATGTGATAGACATCAAATGTTCCACAGCAATTTAACTTTCAAATCCATTTCGCATCTTCAAAGCGAAAAAGAACGAAAGTTACAGCAGTTAGTAAGATAACGTACAGTTTGATATAAAATGACGTTTGAAATTATATTTCATTGCTTCTGAGCTGTCACGTGTCTTGACTTCCATAGGGAGGTATATAGTCACACTGAAAGAAAGGATAGAAGGCTTTTAAATTGATAATACCAAAAGACCAAAGCTACGTATGAAATATTTAAGTGAAACTAAATTCAACAAATATTCCCGACGAACAAGCGGGTTGCAAAAGGCTGCTAGTAAATGAATAAATAAAATTCTTTTTAGTCCCACATTTTTAAAGATTAAACATTTTAATTTACCTATGCAGGACGATTCAAAAAACGTAGCCAAACATTTAGGGTAGGTCAGGCCTACAACTTTACATTTAATTTTTTCTCTTTCCTTTGGTTTTGTTTATCGAAGAAAGCGTCACTTGTACTATATTCTAGAGACATTTCGCTTCATTTTTAGCCATAAAACAGGTTCTAGGGACTCCTGAATTGGAGAGTTAGTCTTTTTCTTGTGTTGGCTTGGACGCAAAATCTTTTTTTTTATTAACATTATTGATACACGAGCGTTTTATGACACTGAAAATGGTAATATACTCCTAATTTTATTGAAAAGGAATACACATTAAAAATGTATTAAAAATACTAATGTTAGTGTTCTAAAATGTAAAATAAAGAACATTGAAAAGAATACATTCGTGAATAGCTTTATGGATGCGTAAGAAAATATTGTTAAATCAGTTGTTCCAACATAAAATGGAAGTTAAATCAGTTGTTTCATCATAAAATAAAAATTAACTCAGTTGCATTGTTTAAGCGTTACAATTTGAAAAATTACATTCAAAATGCCGATTCGACATTAGAAGAAATCGGAAATAATTCAACCGTATTATGATTACGATGCATTAACCTCTTTTTATGCGAGGGGACTGAGCGATAACTCTTCAGTTGAAAATAACAGACATTAAATCATTCACCAAGATATTGCAGATTAAGCAGCCTTTAAGCATTTGCTCAAACGATATTCTAGTAATATACTTTAGCGAGTAAGCAAATCTTTATTTTGTTTTATTTTATTCAATAGTTTGGAAGAATATTAGATCCCGAATTTATGTTTCAAACAAATAAATTGAACATTTTTCTTTCCTTCGTAGGACTTTTGTTTACTCTCTGTCGAGCAAAGGTTACTTTTTTGTCTCTCGTTACATTATCCGGTTTTCCAAAACTTCTGTACGAGTTCGTTATTTATTTTTCGTTTCGTTTCATTTGAATGGCAAAGTATTAGATTTCCTTACATCAGGAAAAACTGTTTTTGTAATTCAACTTCGCGATTTTGATGAATCTCTATGTTTTAGATTTCCCTGAGTCAAAGAAGACTATTTTTGTAATTATGCCTATTTGCCTCTCTGGGAAGACGATAATTCAAATACACAATGAGGAAGAGAAATGAAATTTGGTTTGTAGTCTTTAAACCAAATTTGTAAAGAAGTGACACGTTTTAGAAGAAATCCATCGACGGAAAGCATATCTATCTGTCTGTCAGGATGTATGTGAACACAATAACTATAAAACACAAAGAGCAAAATGGGTACAATTTAATCTAGAATTATAGATGTGTGGACAAGATTTATACCCCGTCAAAGGCGAATCCAGTGGGAAAGCAGATGAGCTACCATTAAGCAACCCATCCAGCAAAAAGGAACCAAAGGAAACCATAGACAGCCAAAAGGACAGAAAACTGAGACCAACAGCCGCCTCCTTCACATCAAGACCCTCGCACTGTCTGGCAGAAAAATCTCAAAAACATTAAAAGTGAAAATCTACTCCGACCCATCCAACGGTCAAATGGTCATCAACTCAATCGGCGTTATATCATTTATTAATAGACACGACATACCATCAATACATCAAACAGACTTACCTATATTTAACGACGATAAAGATAATTTAGACAAATCAAACCAAAACAATATCCTATGAAAAGCAAAATAAAATTGCAAGAGGGAAAATTATAAAAATTAAATAAAGAACAAGTAAATGTCAATGGAATGTTGGTTGGGCATCTTCTAATTCATGAAATTCTGGATCCGATCCTTCTTCGGGTTGAACATCTATTTCTCTCTCTATCGGTATTACGAATGGCGTATATGTCAATATTGTAAATGAAAAAACGCAACGAATTGGATCAGGGGTTCTGTGGCTCGCGTTCCTCTCCCTTGGGGCAACGCGAAGGACCAGTTGCGGGGTACACGAGTTCAAAGTTGGCAATGGCGGACACAAGCAAACATACAAAATTTAGTTTCTGCAAATTTGTGTGGGAAGTAAATGTTAAAGTCTTGCATGTCCTAAAGCCGAACTAAGAAAAAAGAAAGAAATAGGAAACCTAGTAATTGATTGATATTTGACTTGCACAGCTCCAGACATGATACTATATCTGTCTTCATTTGAACCCAATTTTATAAAATTCAGCTCCATGAGACAAACTCATGGATCGCATTGAAATTTTCTTCCACTTGAATAATTGACTATCAGGATGAATAATATTTATCTATCCTTATAAGTTAATCCGAAATTAATATAATACTGGTTTCATTTGTTTTGGAGTTGAAATGATGCTACTGTAAAAACGGAATAAGAAATAAAATCAAAAATAAATCTTGCAAATGTTATAAATTCGAGTTATTTAACGCTTAAGGTAACCTAAGCCATTTAAGTTATTAATAAAACCTTTTTTGCAATGTAAGATGGTTGAGGGTGTACACATGGCAGTAAAGGGTACGCGAAAATAAAAATACTAATCAAGGGGTATGCGAGGGAAAAAAAGTTTCGAAACCCTGAATTAGATGAATTAGATTAGACATTTGGATTCCAAATGTTATTCATGTAATTCATTACGTTTTGTGACTAAATGTGTGAATATATATGAAATTTTGGACCCAATTGGTCGAAAGGAAAATGTCCACTATATTTTCTTCATTACACTACGAAACCCAAAACGCTCTATTGTGTCAGCACCTATTGAGCCATCCCGACGCATGACTCACTTGTGGGCTTTGGCACTTCATTTGTTATTCGTCGCTATGGTAGAGACACTTATGAGGAGAAATGAACAGAACGCGCATATACCCGAAAATCGAAATTTTATTATTTTAACGTCCCGTTTTGAAGCAACACGAAGGCTATTTCAGACGGGCCTCGTAATTTTGGACCGCGGTCAGAAGACGATGACGACACTTGAGCCGGCAACCCCGTCTAAGCTTCCTCATCACATCAGGGGGAGAATCTTTGACTCCCTACGTAATATTTTACGAGCAACATACTCTATACACGACGGATGTTCAGTGGAATCGGGTTTCGAGCCTGTAGACATCCGGATCCGAGGCTGACACTTTAACACGTGGCCTCCCGAAACTCGAAAGGAAAACTAGCTAGTTTAACATGAAATATTTCCCTTTTCCGAAAAATTTGGCATGAAAGTCAATTAATATACTGTTCAGCAACGGATTCCGAGACTGCCACTTTTGGACGATTTTACACTGGAAAGGGGTGTCAGTCAATGAGTCATATGAGCGCATTTTCGGAGTTCTTTGTTAGATCACGCTCAGTAAAATGTAAACATCACCCTTCCATTCTTCACTTTCCCCCTATTTATATGAAAATACCTCTGTCCGGCGCATGCGCAAAAGCGCGGAAGGTTTCCGAATCCGTTTCTAAACAATATTTTTATTTTATTGTATGAATTCAAATCAAATATATGTTGCTTCCATCTTTTTCATGTTATCTCTGTAATTTCCCTGAAATAAAAATAATAAATCAGGCATATATATGGCTTTTGAGATTTCATTTCTAAATTAAGTGCCATTAAATTATTTTTCATGGAGAAAAGGGTATATATATTTCGTTTATCAAATATTTTTAAAAATCTATCATTCAGAATCACCTCCAAAATATGCAAAATTGGTTTATCAACATCCTCTGAAGTTTAAAAAACAGAGACAGAATGTTCTTACGATAGTGTCTATAAATCATTCGAAACTTTTCAAATTATTCTTAGATAATTGAGTTCCAATAACTAGAAAATTTCAGCGATGCGAAAAAAACGCGATATAATGCTCGCCAAGAACATTCATAGATGACAGATGATAGAAACATAATTTTGAAACTGGATTCTTTCATACAATTTTTTTTCTAGAAATCCTAAGAAACCATTACTCATGCAAGCAAAAAGAGAATGAAATATATTCCGAGCAATTTTCCACCCTATGAAGAACTTTTAGACATTTTGTTCAGTGTTAACATAGCAAGAAATATGGATCATAAATTCCATTAAAAAGTTTAACTTGGAAAAGTAAGTTTTTAAATTGGCAAAGATGACTATTTCTATATATATCTCAGTTATGTTTTATTCCTAGCAATAGAGAAGACTACGAATAGAATACGGTTTTTCTTGGAAATAAAATTCGAATTTTTATATTTTGGTAAAATATAATTTTATGTCTTGATTTATAATAAATGAATTAAGTTTCATAATTCAGATTTATATATCAAGGATTTGCGTTAATTATACACTTGTGTTTATATTTGCTTGTTTTATGTTTCTAAAGATGGAATACTGGAGATTTGTTTATGTTTGTAAAGTTGGTTTTTGTTTTATGTTTATAAAGATGAAATCATTTCCTGCAGCAATAGAAATTAAAACTTTTGTACCTTTGTGTATTTTTGATAGGAATACACTATTTAAATAATTTCAGAGCTTAATTGTTAGTCAATCGATTAATTTAATTAAATTTTCATTGTGCACTGGTGGTGCCTCCTGGTAGTGAATTTGAGAAAAATTTGCTTTCATGTTTCTAGAAAATCGTTAGCAATGAATTATAAATTATTGATTAAAATGTAGAAAATTTAAAAAATAAAATTCAGCTTTTTAATATACTAATAAAAGTGCTCTTAGAAGCTTTTCAGTAAATTTATATCTCAGGGGCCGACTCTGGGGAGGGGGGGCTGCCGCCAGCTTAGACATCATCCTCGTCACCTGACTCAAAATTATGAGGTCAGCCCCAATATCGTCGTCATGTTGCTTCGAAATGGAATGTTAATGTAATTACACTAAGCTAAACGATTTAAAACGATGTTCGTTTGATGTAAACTGATTAGCACGCTTTAGTTTCACTATTCTTTTATAAAGAGAGATATTCTCACAAAATAAAATCTATATTTCTTTTCATGACTATGTAGTAACACTAATGATGCGTTTTTAATGTATTACTATTTTAACGTTCTAATGGAAATCGTTAACCGGACTAATCATGGTCCTGTTTTAATTCGAACTTTCGGCATTTCGTCCGCTTGTCTGTAAATTGCAGTCACTACCAAACGACTTTTTCGATTTTCTTCGAATGTAAAATGAATGTTCATTGAAGTCATTAAAAACTACGTAATGTAGGATTTTTTTTCATTCCGTTCTAGGCTGGTGGCAGTTTTAAAGGTTCCTTTTCAGGTAATGTGCAGCTTTTTACATCGATTCTAGCGAAACGAAATTTCATTCGTAACGCATCCAATAATACCATTAATTCCAAATAATATTTAATTGTAATTTTGTTAAAACTGATAGAAACATTCATTTAAATGTACTTTGTGAATATTGATAAAAGGAAACTTATGTAGATAATTCGAATTCTTAAAGAATGGCTAAATCTGTAACCCTCTCATATCGACCGATGCGGTCTCAGGCGGTGTAAAAATTTCCCTTAACAGTGACGAAGGCCGGTCTGACGCGGTTGGCTTCCTTTGATGGGAAGTGATGTTCAGAGATCGCTTAGGAGATAAGCGCTGTAGGGTGTCCAATTATCTTTGACAACCACAGCACATTTCCGTGCGCCTTAAGGGAAGGTGCAGTGGGTAGGAAACCACCCAGGTTGGGAGAGTCCAATTCATGTCGCTTCCTTCCAAAAAGTCCCAGGTTTAAAGGAGCTAGAAGAAAAAAGTCGCCTCGGGATTAAAGAGTTAAAGACTGCGATAAAGAGCAGATCTTCGATTTTTTTGGAAGCGAGTTATACTACAGAACTACTATTACTAAATATACTTTTACTTTTACTTGAAAATAAATAATTTTTGAATAATAATCGAAATGTTGTTTTCAAGCTTTAAATCTATTATTCCATAAGCCATTCCAGTGAAAAATGAAAAAAAAAATCATAAATGTATTTCAAAATATGATATTTCCTAAAAGATGCATTCGATAAAAATTGATGAAACTCTATCACATATTGAAAAGTTACATTTTGAAGGCATTTCTATTTTCAACTTTCAGACAGATCATCAAAATAATTCTGGCACAAATTGTAGCAACAAATTGTAGTTGTTGTTTTTCAAGCAGATGGGATCGTTATTTTAATCTTAAGATCCTGAAGAAAATAATTGGATCACGACTCTTTTCATCGCTTGGGAACTGAGAAAAAAAGAAGTTTTATTTCGGATCGTTTAAAAAGGAAACAAGAAAATAATTCGAAGAATGTTACTCAAAAATCTGATGCTTTTGATGTTATTATTTATCAACGTGACATAATTCTTTTTGGACTTTCTGACAGATCAGCGAAAT
>BGPR01043322.1:0-12983 GCA_013235015.1 Araneus ventricosus
GGGGGGGGGGCGCTAATGATAACATCTTCGGTGTCAATCCACTCCGCAGGAGAGAAAAAATAAGATAAATTACTTAGTGTTAACTCATGAAAGTTCTGTTTCCCGATAATCTATACTCATTAGGGACAGGTTTTTGTTTTAAAAACTAGGGGGGTGGTCTCCCTAAACTTTCTCGTATACTTCCCAAAAAGGTGTCATTTCCACTCCCCCGGTATGGTTAAAAAATTCGAACCTACTGTAACAGAGGATGCAATGACAATCCACGAGTTTCCTTTAACACGCCAAGGTCCCGAATATCGCCAAGCACTCGCCAAGACGCAAAATGGACTCGCGTCATAGTAGGAAAATTGAATATGCAATTTGTGGTATTCAAACCTACTGTAACACAGGATGCAATGACTATCCACGGAGTTTCCTTCAACACGCCAAGGTCTCGAGTATCGCCAAGCACTCGCCGAGACGCAAAATGGACTGGCGTCATAGTAAGAAAATTGAATATGCAATTCGTGGTACTGGTTTATTTTTCTCTGATTTTTTACTGTAGTGATCGTAGCGACATCTGTATATCTTGTAAATCAAAAGCGCCACCTCTCTGCTATTTCAACTTCCACTCTCTGTTTACCTCTGTAGGGAAAATCCCCGTCGTAAACACGCTTTTTGGAAAGTGAAGAACCGGAAAAGAATATGGAGGCCTTTCTAGGAGGGTGCCATTTTTTTTTTTTTTCTCTTGACCGAATAACATCTGCAATAATTTTAGCCCGTCTTTTGATGGCAATTTTCATTTCTTTTTTCATTACGGATTGAAAAGAACTTTGGAATTAATAGGGGATAATAGCCTTTGATGCTGAAAATCAACTCCCCCCCACCCAATCAAATAAAATCAAATGGAAAGTGAATATAGAATTAAGGAACTCACAAGCAAAGTCTTTGAAAATAAACAGAACCTTCATTTTTTCCTCCAGAACCTGACAATTTTTAATTTGAACCTTTTGTTAATACGGGGATGATGGCCTTTGCAGCTAAAAATTCCAAAAACCCCTCAAATCAATCAATCGTATGTCAGAAAGAACTGCGCACTTGCAGATGCGTGTGTGTTGTGTTGGTTGTCAAATATTATAGGATTTATTTTCGTAATGACTGATTTTGTTCATCAGATGAATTACATATAATCAATTCTCTCAACCACCATAATATTAATAGAGTTTTAAAAATCTAATAAAATGAACACGTAGAATAACAAAAAAGACGCAATGCTATTCCGTATTATCCCAGTCATACTTTAAAGTTGATTTTACTTTCTTAATTAGTAGATCATTTTCTTCTTTCACATAATTATAAAACTGGGCGCAGGTCATTTTAACATTATGATGACTAATCAAAATTTCTGCAGTTGCCCTCACTGAAAACCTGTTTCTTTCGTAGACAATCGAGTTGAAGTTAGGGAAAATATTCTCTCCGCATTTGCATTGTGGGCTGGAATTGCAAATACCTGTTCGCATAGCTTTATTGGACACTAGCAATACGCGCACGGCATTGCCCGTGCTATCTTGACTTCAACAAAATGAAAAAGAAGAAAAACGACCACAAATGACATGAAAAAGTTTTGGAAACACAACAAAAGAAAAAGATACTCATTATTTGAATTTGGGAAAACAGTACCGAGTACGTTAATCCAAAACAATATTAATAAACGCGACAAACCAGCACGCGAAATATGCGAGACAAAGAAACATTTTAAGACACTGCCGAAAATAATTATCGAATTCATTCAATCAATGTATCTTCTCCGAGAAGAACGCAATAGTATATGACGTCACCTGCCAATGAGATTGTAACAATGCGTGATGGGAAAGTTAACTCGTTCTGGAGAATGTCTCGCTGAGAAAGCTGGCTTCCAAAAAAAGTGTTTGAACTGATCAAGGAACAATTAACTTAAGAAAAACGGAGAAAGGTATTTTAACGGTTCTTATTTTAAATCCGACAGAAACGTTCGAGTTATAAGCTGAAAAAAATGAAAATTATAGAGTAGTTAGAACGTCAGATGCGAGAATTTGAAAAACTCCCTATCAAAAAATACCATAAAAGTACCTATTATTTAAAAATTTCTCAAAATTTAGTAATTTGCGTTAGAAATTCAAAGCAAACTTCATTAGAACGAAAATTGTTTGTTCTATCCGATGGTGCATTGATTGTTTTTCAACGATCATTAGAAAAGATACCATAGTCGTAAACGTGCGAAAAATCAATCAAAACAACACAAAACATTAAATAAAAAATTTTATAGATTAAATTTTAAAATTCCGGCTTCGAGGTGCATTGAGTCACCATTACGACTACCTGTGTGCCAAATTTCATGGCTGTAAGTGCGATAGATTCGTCTGGACATCGCGCACACACGCAAACATTGGCTTTTATAAGTATAGATGACATCTGATCTATGTACATTGTATCTGTAAAAAATTTAGCCATTTCTCTTTCGAACTCAATTTCCTAGTTGCTTCGCAGTTTTGGTTGGTATTATTTTTCTCTAAATAACCTTAGGGAGAAAACGGGACAAAAAAATTCAGCCATTTCTCTTCGGAACTCAATTTCCTAGTGGCTTCTCAGCTTTCGTTGGTATTGTTTTTCTCTAAATAATCTTAGGGAGAAAACGGGACAAAAAAAAATTAGCCATTTCTCTTCCGAACTCAATTTCCTAGTTGCTTCGCAGTTTTGGTTGGTATTGTTTTTCTCTAAATAACCTTAGGGAGAAAACGGGACAAAAAAATTCAGCCATTTCTCTTCGGAACTCAATTTCCTAGTGGCTTCTCAGCTTTCGTTGGTATTGTTTTTCTCTAAATAATCTTAGGGAGAAAACGGGACAAATAATAATACGGGACCGAGTAGTGAAAGACGGTGACATCTATACTTATAAAAGGCAATGTTTGTGCGCGTGTGTGTATGTGTGTGTGTGCGCGATGTCCAGACGAATCTATCGTACTCGAAGCCGGAATTTTAAAATCTAATCTAGAAATTTTTTTATTTAATATTTTGTGTTGTATTGGGTGATTTTTCGCACTCATTTCTCAATAGCATGGCTTCGAATAATTGTATGGAGAAAACTGTTACACCATCGGAAAGAACAATCGATTTCCGTTCTAATGAAGTTTGTTTCGCACATCTAAAGTAATTTACTGAATTTTGAGAAAATTTTGAAAAATAGTTACTTTTATGGTAATTTTTAATAAAGATTTCTTGAAATTATCGCATCTGACGTTCTAACATATCTATCATTTTCATTTCTTTTCAGCTTATAACTGGAACATTTCTGACGAATTTAAAACAAGATCGGTTAAAATATCTTTTTTCCGTTTTTTTTAAAATTAATTTTTCCCTGATCAATTCAAACAGTTTTTTTAGTAGCGAGATCTAACAGCGAGAGTTTCTCCGGACGATCCCAGAATGCATTGTTGCACTTTCATTGGCTGGTGCGTGACCTTCCTAGCGGCAAGTGACGTCATATGCTTTCCCACAATCAGATTTCTTCCGGCAGGTGACGTCATTACATTCGCGTCATTGTCGAGAGAAAAAGAAGCGGCAAACCCAATAATATAAACATTTCTGTTTTGATAAACCTCATTATCGCAAATAAAAATGAGCGGGAAAATCAATAATATGTATCTTTTGTTTTAATTTTGTTTTCAAAACTTTCTCATGTCCTTGTGGGCATTTGTTTTTTACTTTTTCGTGTACGAAGTATACAAAGAGAAAGTATTGTAATCGTCAAAAAATTCGAACTCGAGATTTTGACGAATTTCCACGTTTTAGACCTCCCCGAGTCCGAGAAACACAATTTGGGAATTACGTCTGTCTGTGTGTCTGTGAATACGATAACTCGAAAACTATGAGAGCTACGGGGATAAAATTTGGTATGTGGTCTTTAAATATAATTTGTAGGTTTCTATCAAATTTTGGACAAAATCCGTCAACGGGAAGACTGTCTGTCTGTACGTACGAAGTCATGCGAACACCATAACTCAAAAACTTGAATAGCTAGATGGATAAAATTTGGTACACAGTTTTATCGTCATGAATGTAGGTCCGTATAAAATTTTGGGCCACATTCGTCAAAGGGTTGAATGTCTGTCGGTCTGTATAATTTACTATTGAAACCACTCCGTATCTCCACGCGTATGCGTACGGAAGCAATCGTCTGTGCTCCCGAAAGGAGCGAATGACGTCAGTTTGTCCTTGAGACGGCAAGAGTGAAACCTAGCAGTATGAGATATATGCGTTTTAATTGGTCCTCATCTCTTCGAATTCTTTACCTAGATATTTTTCAATCACTATAATGAAAAACCTTCTGATAGTCATTGGATTCTGGATAACAGTAGGTTCGAAGCCACGCGGGGGAAGGAGAAACGGCACCTTTTGGGGGAAGTATACGAGAAAGTTTAGGGGAGAACACTCCCGCTGGTTTCATTTCGTTGAAGTCCTGATTCCACGGGCAACGCCGCGCGCGTACTGCTAGTTTCCGTATATACGGGACGTATGGCAACCCTCATTATGTCGCCAAACTTAGCCAAATCCAGATAGCATTCTCGCCAAACCGGGAGCAAAGGCCGGCCCTTAACTCTCCCATTCCATTTTGGCCGAAGTTCATAATTCCGCCATTTACTTTAATATGTTTCCATCAACGCTCAGCCGGGCAGCAAATCGCCATCGGTGGTGGAAATCGCTTCGCTACACTCCCAATTCGCAGTCAGCAAACCTGGCGGCCGTTGCAGTGCCAGACAGGAGATCAGAAGTGACAATTAGAGGAATTTTTCAGAATGACGTCGCTCTAAATTGCTTCGTCTGTCTTTGCGCGGCCCACACCAGGTGGTGGATCGCTGGCTCATGAAATGTGCGTAAGTGCCGCCAGGGGAGCAGGGCATTCGGCCGTTCGGATGGTGAAGAATGATGGCTCGTTTTATTTTCCGCCATGGCTCTAAAATTTAGTTCGAACGCTGATGGGGGAATAATTCTGGCCTTGCGCACTGCTCTCCAATGGATTATCGATGTGGATCGATCGTTTAGTTTATTATCCCT
Organism: Araneus ventricosus; assembly: GCA_013235015.1. Lineage (NCBI taxonomy): Eukaryota > Metazoa > Arthropoda > Arachnida > Araneae > Araneidae > Araneus > Araneus ventricosus. Next base: position 5,071 of record BGPR01043322.1, read on the forward strand.
GGGGTTCGTTAAATCAGGGTTCAGTGGAGGGACTATCGGGATCAGGTTCTGATCTGGGGTTCCTAAATCGGTTCATAGTGATCGGGTTCGGATCTCGAATCAGAAAAAAAAAAAAAAAAAAAAAAAAAAAAAAAAAAAAAAAAAAAAAAAAAAAAAAAAAAAAAAAAAAAAAAAAAAAAAAAAAAAAAAAAAAAAAAAAAAAAAAAAAAAAAAAAAAAAAAAAAAAAAAAAAAAAAAAAAAAAAAAAAAAAAAAAAAAAAAAAAAAAAAAAAAAAAAAAAAAAAAAAAAAAAAAAAAGTATGGTTTCTTCAGATCTAAAGTTTAAACAATCATCAAGTGAACAACAGAATATGTCTCAGCAGAATCCTCAGGCGATCAATAAACTTCAAATCCTGTCATAAGTTAGAACCAGCAGTTGAAGGATCAGCTCGTCCATCCTGCTCATTCATTTTTGCGCAACAGGGATACAATACAAGACTCTAAATGTTTGTATACAAAGTCATCAAATTTGTTTTGGCAAACTACCAGGTTCAGACGCGTCCATATACTGGGCGGTACCACTAAATTAATAGGCGAAAATGGGATCAAAACTGAACAAATTAGCGGTCTCCTGGTCGACAGACAGTCATACTGACGGATTATTCAAATTTATACGGTACCTACATTCATGGTGATAAAACTGTGTATAAATTTATCCATCAGCCTCAGTTTTGAGTTATAGCGTTCAGCTGAACATCTGGACGGACTTCCTGTTGATGGGTTTGTCAAACTTTGATGAAACCTACAAATTATGTTTTAAAGACCCACATACCAAATTTCATCCCCGTAGCTCTAATAGTTTTCGAGTTATCATTGTTCACAGACCTTCACACAGACACACATACAGACACACACACAGACACACATACAGACACACACACAGACACACACACAGACAGACATAATTCCAAAATTGTGTTTTTCGGACTCAGGGAGGTCTAAAACGTGGAGATCCGTCAAAATCTCGAGTTCGAATTTTTTGACGATTACAATACTTTCTCTTTGTATACTTCGTATACGAGAAAGTAAAAACCAGCGGGAGTGGCCTCCCCTAAACTTTCTCGTACACTTCTCAAAAATTCGTCATTTCACCTCCAAAAAATTTGAACCTACTGTAACCCAGAATCCAATGACTATCGGAAGGTTTTTCATTACAGATTATAGTGATTGTAAAATATTTAGGTAAAGAATCGTATTCAAAGAGATGCGTACCGATTAAAACTTAGCAATATTTATTTTCCATCACACTCCAGCAAGCTCCTCTAATGCGAGGCGTGCGCGAGCGAAAACAGGAGAAAATGACCTCGTTCGCTTTTACTGAATAGCTTGCGCATGCGCAGAGATTGCTTCCAGTACGCAAGTAAAACAAGTATGCGATTATACAGACCTACAGACAGTCAACCCTTTGTCGTATTTGGCCAAAAATTTTATGCGGACCTACATTCATGATGATAAAACTGTGTACCAAATTTTATCCATCTATCTATTCAAGCTTTTGAGTAATAGCGTTCGCATGACCGCGGACAGACAGACAGGCAGACTTCCCGTAGACGGATTTTGTCCAAAATTTCATAGAAACCTACAAATTATATTTAAAGACCACATACCAAATTTCATCCCCGTAGCTCTCATAGTTTTCGAGTTATCGTGTTCACAGACAGACATAATTCCCAAATTGTGTTTTTCGGACTCTGGGAGGTCTAAAACGTGGAGATTCGTCAAAATCTCGAGTTCGAACTTATTGACGATTACAATACTTTCTTTTTGTATATTTCGTATACGAGAAATTAAAAAGATGTAAGGCTAATCCTTTTAAGCCCAGTCACAATTTAAAGTTGATTTTATTTTCTTAATTTTATCATTTTTTACTTTCTCGTATACGAAGTATACAAAGAGAAACTATTGTAATCGTCAAAACATTCGAACTCCAGATTTTGACGAATCTCCACGTTTTAGATCCCCCAGAGTCCGAAAAACACAATTTGGGAATTATGTCTGTCTGTCTGTGAACATGACAACTCGAAAACTATTAGAGCTACGGGGACGAAATTTGCTATGTGAATTTGACACATGATTTGTAGGTATCTATCAAATTTTGGACAATATCCGTCTACGGAAAGTCTGTCTGTCCGTGAACGCAGGACCGCACGTATTTGGCGCTCGGTGTTTGACGCGAGGTTATTTCTGTCTCGGCGAGTGTGACCTTGGCTAAAAACCGCTTGACCTCTAAAGGAAACTAAGGATTGCATTCTGGGTTTCAGCAGAGCCGTCATGGCTTCAGTAGGTTCGAATTTTTTTATCTACGCGCTGAGAGAAAGGGTTGCCATAATTGCCAAGCATTGATACGGGGGCGTTTAGGTGCTAAATAAATAAAACATGAAAACAATCTGTACGCAATAGCTTATTTTACTCTGATAAAAAAAAATCAATAAAGTTTAAGCAATCTAATAAAATGAACGCGTGGAATAATAAAAATGATGAGAAGCTAATCCTTTTTAACCCAGTCACACTTTAAAACTGATTTTACTTTTTTAATTTTTATCATTTTCCTTCCACACATAATCATAACCAGCGGGAGTGTTCTCCCCTAAACTTTCTCGTATACTTCCCCCAAAAGGTGCCGTTTCCCCTTCCCCCGCGTGGCTAAAAAAATTCGAACCTACTGTTACCCAGAATCCAATGACTATCAGAAGGTTGTTCATTATAGTGATTGAAAAATATCTAGGTAAAGAATTCAAAGAGATGCGTACCGATTAAAACGCATCTATCGAGGTTTCACTCTTGCCGTCTCAAGGACAAACTGACGTAATTCGCTCCTTTCGCGAGCACAGACGATTGCTTCAGTACGCATGCTGTTGGAGATAGCGGATTGGTTTCAATGGTAAATTATACAGGCCGACAGACAGTCGACCCTTTGACGGGTTTGGCCCAAAATTTTATACGGACCTATATTTACGACGATCAAACTGTGTACCAAATTTTATCCATCTAGCTATTCAAGTTTTTGAGTTATAGTGTTCGCATGACTTTGGATATACAGACAGACAGACTTCCCGTTGACGGATTTTGTCCAAAATTTAATAGAAACCTGCAAATTATGTTGAAAGACCACATACCGAATTTCATCCCCGTAGCTCTAACAGTTTTCGAGTTATCGTGTTCACAGACAGACATAATTCCGAAATTGTGTTTTTCGGACTCGGGGAGGTCTGAAACGTCGATATTCATCAAAATCTCGAGTTCGAATTTTTCGACGATTACAATACTTTCTCTTTGTATACTTCGTATGCGAGAAAGTAAAATGAGCGCAGGTCATTTTAAAATTACAATGACTGAGAGTTTAGGAAGCAAACGGGACAAATAGCATACGAGACGTATGGCAACCCTAGTTAGAGGGAAAATGACACCTTTTTGGGAAGTATACGAGAAAGTTTAGGGGAGACCACTCCCACTGGTTGTTTTTGGTTTCATTCGATTACCTCTGAGGTTTTTTGGTTATCTTTGTATGATCTTGATTTCCGCTGTGTGAATGAGGTACAAGAATTTGCCCCGGCGGGGGGGGGGCAGGCAAGGCGTCCTTGATCGGGTCCCTCACCCCCGCACACTCCACTGGGGCCCTCCTAGACGTCAGATTTCCTTTGGATTGGACGGTGGCCGCTGTGAAGATGTTTCACTGTAAATCTTGTAGCATAATGCAATTTTAACTGCTGTCATATAAACTGCTTTTCAAAATGCGGTTTAGCCGTCCAAGCGAAAAGCAATTCTCTAGATCTACGAAAGACGATCGTTTAGAAATTCGAATCCGATGCGCGAATGATACTCATCTGCTGCGCTGATGTGTTTCGTGTGTAAATGACTCAGGGTTGCCACACCAGAATCGAAAAATAAGGCCAGACTTACTTAAAAATAAGACCAAAATAATTTTAAAAAAATTTTAAGGTGTAAGCTTTTATTCATGCGAAACAATGAACGCAAAAGTTGAAAATAATTTTTCTAATTACAATAAAATGCATGGTTCAAATAATAGCGTGGGCGCCTTTACCTTCTAGGAATATTCCATTTGTTTAAGGAAATACAGTCGGACCTCTATTTAACGAACCTCTGTTTTGCGAATTTCTCTATTTTGCGAACTTTTTCTTGGAACCAAGAACATTTTGCGAATTTCTTCGTAAAATAACCTCCAAATAGCGAAGTGCATTCTCTATTTAACGAACTTTTTCTTGTGATCCAATATTTATTTTCTCCCTATTTATGAAAATATTTCTAAACATTTCAAATTTATTCTTTCTTTTAACACATTTTATGATGATCTATGACCTTGAAGGTGGAAAATGTCAAAGCGAAAGTGCTTGAGCATCAAAGAAAAAAATTTAATTCTTCATGAGGTGGATAAAGACGTGAAAAAAAAGGATATTGCTTTAAAATTTCGTATTCCTCCAAACAGCTTATCAACCATAATAAAAAAATCGCGATAAGATACAAAATTATGATTCATCGAATTCTTGTTAAAAACGTTTAAAAGCACGTGTCTATGAAGATGTGGACGGGGCAGTTTTGAAGAGGACAGTGTGAAAAATAAAAACAATACAGCAATGAATTGCGATGAAGACGAAGATGATGAAGATGGAAATGATCATGATGCAGAAGTCAACAAACCTTCGTACGATGAAATGCTAAAATTCATTAATTTTAATATAAAATTATTTTTTTAATTGAAAATACAGTGTATTCCCACAATGTTTCGTTTTATTCTTGTTTTCCTTGCAGATTTCTTTTTGATGGGTAAAATATATAAAACAAGTAGATATTAATTTACAAAATAAAGGTGTGATTAATTACTTTTTTAATAATATTTAGTGTTTATGAATTTAAAATCTGTTTTGTGTAGTTTAAAGTATTTTAAAAGGTGAATCTCTGTTTAACGAATTTTCCATATAACGAACTTTTTTTCGGGATTTAGCGACTTTGTTAAATAGAGGTCCGACTGTACGTTTACAAATTATAATTTCGTTAAAATGAAACTGAAAAGTAAAAAATAATTTTTTCTGATCAATAAAATGCATGGTTCGAATAAAAGGCGCCTTATATAGCACCTCATATTTTGTGTATATTTCCTTAAACAAATGGAATATTCCTAGAAGGTAAAGTCATTGTAAGAAAATTGTAAGTAACAAAATTAGAAGTAGGTAATTAGTAAGAAAATTGTAATCTACACAATTTTCTAGTTTAAAGTGCATTTTGAATAAAATCTCATACCTTAATTTTTTTATTTATTTTATTTTCTACTTTTTAGTGATGGCTGACACGAATACACACGACATGTTAGGCATAGTAAACCAAATTCAATTATTGAATTCTCCAATATAAAACACATATTAAAATTATTATATACACATGTACAATTACATTTTTAAAATGATGTAATGACATTAACTTTTTGAAATATAAATCCGTAATATATTACGTGATAACTTACAATTATTATCAACAATGTAATAGAAAAAAAGAGAATCGATTTACACAACTTCCTCTTTTTGCTTTGAGTGCGAAATGTTTGGCGCACACGAAGTAAAAAAAATCTGGTTGTTGGCGAAATCTAATAGAAAGTAAACCCAAGACGCGTAGAAACACGAGTTATGTCATTCATCGGTGCAGTGCCGGGTATTGTTACAACCCTACGTAACGTGAGGTTACCACCTTCCAAACTTCATCGCCCAAATATAGAGCTAAAATATTAATATAATTTAGTTAGGTTTAAAATGGGTATAGATCGCAAATTTTTTTGCATGATATTGTATTGTCACCGGAAACCCACCGCTGTGCTAAATTTCAAAGCTGCAGCTCGATTGGAAGTGGGTAAGAAATCGGTCTCGAGATTTGAGGACACGACACTCAAGTTGAATAAAAGCTTATAAAAAAGGACAAATTTTGGTTTATTGTTTGAAGCATTTAACTTTCGTTAAATTATCATTCGATAAAGGCTTATTTCATGAAAACGAACCTCACTAACCACATAAATATACAAAATATTATGTGAAATAAAATTCTAGACTTCCCCGTAAAAGGCTTTAACGATGAAATTCAGTTCGCGTCAGCACTCAATGAAATAGTATCTCATATCAATAATATATGTATTGTATCTCAACTCGTGTGTTAAAAATATTTTTTGTTTCATTATATTTTAATTTTGATTATAATTAATATAAATTAGTTTTGTACTCGAAATAAATTTCTAGGAGTAAAAGAAAAGAGGTATGCGATAAATATGGTCGATTTCGAGCTCATGATAAATAAGAGTTTTTTAAAAATTTCAAGAACGTTGTTTTCTTCGTTTCGATTTTGTTTTTCACTTTCTCGTACACGAAGTATACAAAGAGAAAGTATTGCAATCGTCAAAAAAATTCGAACTTGAGATTTTGACGAATCTCCGCGTTTCATACCTCCCTGAGTCCGAAAAATACAATTTTGGAATTATGTCTGTCTGTATAATAGCATACTTTTGAACGCAATAACTTCTTTAAAAAACTACTTTGATAAATGAAATTTGGTATGTGGCCTTCTTACCTCAATGGTAGATTTGTATCCAATGTTTGTGTCAATCGGTTAAAAAAAAGGCGCTGAAATTGCAAATTTCGTTTTCTTTATCTTACACCCAGCCCTATTGGTGATCACGACGGCTTCTCATTCCACTTCCGTGTTGGACGACCTTCGGAAATCGTGGCGTGACGTTCCGCTTATATTTTTCTCCACTGCGTTAGGGGTTCCTGTTCGTTTCATTGCCTTTTAGCTTATTTTTTTCTCTACATGTGTTAGGAGTATACGAGAAAGTTTAGGGGAGACCACTCCCGCTGGTTTTATAAAACTAATATTCAAACATAATTCATAAGGCCGATAATATTGGCCATTTAAATAGCGCAACATGACATGTTGATTACAAAAACAGTGCAATTAATTAAAAAAATAATGCAAAAATTTTGGAATTGAAATAAGGCCAAATGCTTTGAGGAAGAAAAGGCCAAATTTGGCTTCAAGAAGGGCAATATGGACTCACTGGTGGCGTCCTTGAGCAGGTGGTTGGGCGGGTTGGGCGGCCTGCCGAGGAAGGCGCGCTGCATGAAGGCTTCTTTCACGGACGGGAAGTCGTTCAGGACGAGGACGGACCGCTGGCCCAACTTCAGTCTGAAAGAAAAGAGAGATAATCAGTGGCGTACAGTGGCGGTTTTCTGCACAGGTGGTAGAGGCGCTCGCCTCGTACCTAGAGACTCTGAGGTGGCCTCAAAATCTACTCGACATACATCGCAGTGTTAAGCGAATTTACGACATTGGGTGGGGGTGGGGGCCTCAAAACAATTTTGGGCCTGGGGCTTCATATTGTCATAATCCGCCACTGGTGGCGTAGCTTGAAAAAGTAGCGCCCGCGTCATAACATAAAATTTTCATCACCTGTTTTCAACAGTGGCGTAGCTTGTATAAATGACGCCCGGGGCATGACATTTTTTCTCCTCTTCACTCTATTATGCTTTCAAAAATGACAGAAGTGCATTAACGTTTCGTCCACAATGGAATAAACGCAGTAATGTTTTCCCCCTGAAATTGGCGCCAGGGGCAACTATAGCCCTCCCTGTCGCAATGCCAGTGAAGATATTAAGACGAATCCATCTCATTGGATGGTCATTTTGTGAAAAGTCGCAAGATTTTCTCAACTTCAACCCGGGACACGGACGGCGTCAAAAACGGGTCAAGTAAAATTTTGTTTAATTCAGTTGTATTATTTGAAGCTGCACAAGAACTGTTCCGAAACGGACCTCGTCCTTTTGGATCGTAGTTTTATTCAAAAGGAAGACAACCGGGCCGGCACGTCATTTTGAAGCGTA
>BGPR01043323.1:0-12983 GCA_013235015.1 Araneus ventricosus
AAAATGAAATTTTCAGTCTCCCTCTGTAGTGTGTCAACGGAAATACAGGCACATGTCCAACAGATCAACTCTTCAAGCTAGTGCGATGTGGCATGATTGTTCTGGGAAATAGTGCCCCACAAATCGTAGTCGCTGGAAGTGAGATCTGGTGTGTTTGGAGACCAATCCATACTTGTTCCAGTAAATGTGAACAGTCAGTGGCGTACCTACATAAAATGGCGCCCAGGGCTAAAAAACCGAAACTGAGCCCCTCTTTTGTTTTTCTTCTGAAATGTGTTTCTCATTTTCTTTTCGGAAACTTTAAAGTGCAAAAATTAAAAGTGCAAATAAACTTAAAAGTTAACATATAAATCATTTTTGAGTTGATAGGATTTACAAATTTTTTAACCAAATTTCGCTTAATTTTCACAGACAACTTGGTGCATTCTAACTTTAATCCCTTAAATACGGCTGAAATAAGAAAATGAAAGTTTTTTGTAAGAAACTTTCGATATGTTAGAAAAATACAAATAAAAGGTGCATTACATTTATCTCGTGTTTGAAAAATAATATAAAATGTGTAAAATTCTCTCAATCAATAAAGAAAACTCCACACATATACGAATATAAATGAACAATTCTATACATTGCTTTTTTGCCCATAGACAGTATATAAAATCTTTAAACATTGAAGTAAATCTGTTGCTAACACTGAGAAAATCATACAATACCTTAGTGACTAATATATTTAATAATATTCATAATATAATCCATCATATAATTTCGTACATATCTTTAAATATATTAATCAAAATTTACTACAAATTAAGTTTAATAATGTTTTATCAAACACCTTATGAAAAAGCTGAAATTCATTGCATGAAATTAGGGGATAAGCTATTTCAGGGGGAAAAACGCTGATTCAAAAATGAATTAAAATTACAACGTTATTAATTTATGTCTGACATGTAAAATCGCACTTCCTTATTATTTTAGTAGACATTACTTATGTGCATAAAAAATGATACATTATTTCTGAAAACTTTTGAAGGCTATAGAGTATCGAAATGTTATAAATTAACTTTTCTGGCTTTAATGAAGCAAAAGTGTTTATAATTACAATACTTTAGAACTTAAATGTTTTTACATTTACATGGATTAAAAAAATTATTGCCATATTTAGATATTTAAATAATTATTTTATTTTGAGTATTGGTAGTTTAATGACTTGATAGTCAAGGAAAATTTTATTATGTTTTTTAACAGTGAAATTAATTGGTGACAGCGAGGAAAGAAAACGCTTCACATTACGGCAGGAATTGAATTTCTCTTCTTTATGCATTTGTTCTCGTTAATTATTAAAAAAAACAGCTTTCATTTCTCTTGATTTAAACGTCAACATGGATTAACAATTTTTACCAGAAATTGCAAAACTTTATGTTGTCTTTTCTCTCTCTCTCTCAGTATTTTTTAGTTTGCTTTTGGCAGAACAACATCATGTTGGTTTTGCGAAATAAAATTTAAAATAAACACTATCGCCTTTTCCTGATACTAATTCTGCAAATATTCAGTACTAAAAACAGTTTAAAAGTAGCGATCTTACGTTTTTAAAGATGCTAGAGGGCTCTTACACTGCGCAAAAAATATGGAGGAATACTGCACTCTTCACTCTTTGCTGGTTGAAAATAGGAATGACACTTTTGAACAATTTAACACCAATTTCCGAAGAAACTGATATCAGTCAGTATGAATCAGGCATACCGTGTGAAAACATCAGAAATCCTGTTGAGATAATCATCCTTAACCATCTCTCTTATTTCCTACCCCACCGAGACTCAAATCTTTGAAAGGACCTTCCTTTTAAACGTGTTTTTAATTTCATTGATGTGGGTTTGAGTCAGCAAATATCTGAAACATAATATTACTTGTTTTTTTGTCGCAGCTTGAGGTTTCCGGGTTGTAAAAACGACAGTACGTTAAGTTTTTCCCATACTTTGTTGATACTATTTCAATTTTTACGAATCTTGGAAAAAAAGAGCTTCACACAAAAAACCTACTTTTCTTTTAAATACAACCAATTGATTCCTTAATTTTAAGCCCCCTGGAAATTGCGCCCAGGGCACGCGCCCCACCTGCCCAAACGTAGTTACGTCACTGTGAACAGTTCAACGAATGACTCTATATTCTGCGAGTTTCAAATTAGCGTCCTTTATTACCTTTAGCGTCACCATTTCCATTGACACACTACAGATGGTGATTGAAAATTTCTTTCTTGGCATTATTCTTGAAATTTCATTCTGTGAAAGCTGCACACCTTTAATCGATTGTGATGCGATTGCAACGATTTCTAACAAAGGAAGGTTTATACCCTTTTACTGTGCCGCCATGCTAGGACTAAGGCATGTAGCGCTACCTTCTGGCAACATTTGTAATTAATTCTGAAGCTTCTGTATCAGAGTTTCAAAATAAACATGCAATTGGTTTCAAATGCTTAAATATTTAATGTATCAATTTTAAAGTCGCCCCTAGATGACGCTGCTGTAGCTCTCTCTGTTCAAGAATTTTCTGTGTGCTAATAAACGTTATGTTTTGAAAGATCTCGCTGCATTTATTTCGAAATTTTAAGTCTGACATTAAGGAAATCTTATATGTTGCCGAACTTCGGGAGAATCGTGAATTCTTTAGATAATTCAGAGAATTAAAATTGCCAGACTTAAGTCATTTTTGAAAATGGAGTTGGGGGAGAACAAGAAGGTGTTGTTATTAGACAGTTGACTGCTAATCACTGGCAAAATTGAACCATACTGCTTAAAAACGAATATAGTTGTCGAAGAAAAACCATCTGGGGAGCAGCAACCAAATCAAATATCAGAATGCTTAACATTCTAGAAAATAATATAATCCGTCTAATATGTAATGCTGGATGATATATGCGAAATAAAGATATAAGAAATGCAATTAAGCTATTGTTCAATCCTCACTAGATGGCGCCCTGAACAATATATCTGTATTTTTGCAATGCCTATGTAAGGCTAGAATTTGATGTAACATTCTAAGTAGAATCTGAGTGTATATTCAGTGTTGGGCGTTGTCTATTTCACTCTTGTTCAATTTAACCGGATATTTGCTGAATATGATGCCGTTTTTAACCTGTTAATTTTAATAAACTGTTTGTTCTTTTATCTGTAATAGTCTTGAATTGAAACTAAATCCTACAGCTATTCTCTTTAAAGGAAATTATCAAAAATGTCGCATCAAAATTCTACCATAATCTTGATAGAATTGATAATGAAGCCATTCATCAACTTGAAAATTATTCTCCGATCCGAAAAGTTAAAGACCACGGAAGATTCTTTTGTAATTTTAATTATAATTGATAAAAAATTAGGAATAGCTATTCTTGCTACATGTTTTAGCCCCTTGTCCCCCCCCCCTCCACCAATCCTGAAGAGCAGTTCCAAACGGCATGTCACTTTCCTATCAGAGCAATTAATAGTATAACATCACATCCAAAGATCTGAATTGGGTTGATACCAGTTGTTACCCTGAGAGTTGGGTTGATACCAGGTTTTGCTGTATCAGGTACAAGTTGATACTGATAAGCTCTGGTACCTGATACTTTTACTTGATACTTTTGTATCTGATACAGCCGATAACCCATCCCTTCCTTTCGGTACGAATCTGGGTAGTCGGCACTCGGGTATTGATACGAGATTTATGCCTTGGCGATGCTAGCATGTGTTATGTGCATTTTTTTACAACTACCTATATATATTATTTCTTATTATTACCTGAAATAAAATGATTTCCAACGCATTTTTTTTTACCTTTTCTTGAAATGTTAATAAGATTGATCGGATTTTTAATGATTAAATAAATATATTTTGCTTCAAACATTTCTTTATTCGAAACAAATAAGTAACTCAAACGACAGAATTATTATTAGTAAAATAAATTGAACATAACAATTAAATTCTGAACATGAATAGAATTTTCAGAATATAACGATTTAAAAAATTTAATTAAACAGAAAATATTTATATTTTAAAATATAAATATACGATGAAATACTTTAAATTAAAATGAAAATGGAACTGTTGCTATCAGTCTTTTAAGTTTTAGAAAAATCTTTACTTCTCAAAAATGCTTTAAGAAATAATGTACAGAATTAAAATTAGTAACTTAAGCTAAAGGTAACAAGCAATTTTGGAAGAGGAGGAGATAATAGTTTTTAAAGCTAAAGGTCTATTAATATAAAGAGTTTAATATGAACAACTTGAAACAAAAAACATGAGATTTCTCTTTAATTAAGAAAAGAGGGAAATAGGTATATTAACAAAAATATAACATCGAGAACATACAAGGTATTTTTTATAGTTCAATATTGTAATCTATAATGGCACACAAACCGGTAATATAGCTTGCCAAGGAGAAGTCCAACAAAAGAGTTCAAGAGAGAGATAAAAATAATTCAATAATTATTGTTTTAAAAAACTAATTTTTACTTTGCCAAAAGATAATCTTTTTTTTTTTTTGTAATTTAAAATTAGTACCACTATCGAAAAAAATGAGTTGTCATGGAACGGATGTCACAATTATGCAAAAATGTTTTCTGACTAGTTTTATTTTAATACTGAAAATTGTACCTCTCTTCTCGCCTCTATTTCAATCGTTCTTTAATAAGGAAGTACCCAACTTTCCGGGGATCATTCTTGATCGAGATTTTCCTACACTGGTGTATGATGCTGAAATCCTATCATATTTTTTCCACAAAATTAATGGATTACATAGCAATCACACACTTACCAATCTCAGCTCGGATATCCCGCCTTCCGATACACTTAACTATTTGTTTCTCTCTTTTCCACCCCCATCCGTTATGACTTCAAAACCTAGGCCACATGCACTTCATCATCATACCTCTGCCGAAGACGGGAAGCTATCCCCAATCGGGAATTGCATCATTCTGATATTATTGTATCATTTGATACTTGAATCAATCTCATATTTTTGTATCATATGATACTTGTATCAATCTGATATTTTGTATCATATGATTCTTTCTTATCAGCCGACCGAAAAGGAACGCGACGGAAGCGATTACTTATCGATGTCATTCGAGACAGAAAACTGATACCGAGTACCTGACACTTTTGGTCTGCATCATTTTGGAGTATCTGATACTTTTGCGTACCTGATACAAAGTATCAAGTTGATATAGTATCATCCAACCCTAATCTGAGTTCTCTGCACTGCAGCAGCTACTCTTCAAAAGCATCAGTTCTTGCAGTGCTCGAGCAACAATCCCATAAGATCCAGATGGACTTCCACCCACACACTTTGCCTCCAACAACAGGAGCAGATCATCTAATTAACAGAACTGAAACTATCCAGAATCACCAATGTACCATTACCGGGGAAGGTGCCCCAGAAATTACTTGCTTCATTACTAAGAAGCTCCCAAAAATTACTTGCTTCATTACTAGAAAGCTTCCAAAAATTACTTGCTTCATTAATAGAAAGCTATGTAGAAAATGTAAAGAAAAGCATATCGCAGGATTAGTTGCAATTCAGCCTGTAGTTCAGTCCTCACTGAAACGATCATTCGCTTGAAGTCACACCAGGCCCTTGGGCTACAGCCCCCAATGGATAAGATGGCACTGTGTCAGCCCGGAACAACGGTTTAACACTTGAAAGGGAGAAAGGCAAAGAACATGACCATCCTGAACGAGATCTTCCCAAGACGCAGCGGAAGTTCCTTAGGACATTTACAAAATTTGAAAGTCTGAAATAAGATAAAATGAATGAATCCTCTTTTGGATATCATAATTTTTGCAGCACAAAATCAATATTTTGCGGAGAAAATTTCGGTTCTATAGAACTTATTAACGCATAGAGTGATTAGCGATTGTAAATGTAGATTATTACTTTTAAGATGGCATTTAAAGAGCGAAATAAATTAAAAATCAACTACCGACATTTAAACGTTAGCAGAGAGCTTTATTATCTAAATATATCGACCCCTTTTATATTCAGAACACAAAATGTCGGACATCTTTCCTATCTGTTCACAGGATATTAACCAAATTTATATTCTGGGTTGTTTTTTCATGAAGATTGTATTTATGACATCAAAAAAAGATGTTGCGATTGAATATTTTGAAATTAGTGCAATTTTAAAATGCAAATGACCAATTAGGAAAATAAATTTTAATATACCTTATTCCAAGTAAAATGGTATCTTTTGTTTTAATACTTGATTAACGACGGCAGAATAATGCTCGATAGTTCGTTTATTTTTACCGCGACTGTACATTAAATTCGTATCTTTAATAGAATTCATAATTTAATGTAAATATGATGCATTAAAAGACTTATAACATCCAATGCATATAGTATCATCTTTAGGCCTCAAGACGTACAGATGGGAATTAAGACCAAGAAGAACATAGATTTCACTTTCCAGTTTCTTAAACGATAGCAGCGCCACTGCTTGCCACACCAGCGCTGTAAAACCTCGGAGCTTACACTTTCTGTATTCTCGAAAAGAAACCGTGAGCTCATATGTACTACATCAGCTTTTATTGTTACATAAGACGGTTTAGGACCTCTTCAATTAACTTTGTAGCCAGAATTTTAGTTCCAAATTGCGTTAATCACGGAAAACAGCTTAAGCTGTATTTTCCCTCAAGTTGGCCCAAAGCCAGCTTTGGTTTTGTCTATATAGCATTAACCTCTGTGCATTTTTTACCTTGTGCTGAAAACAAAGCAAAATTTAGAATACATAAATAATTAAAATTATTTAAGATCTGGAACTATCAACACGCAATGCTGTGCTTTTAATAAATGTTCTTTAATACAATACTTTAACTAATACACTGAATTTATAAAAATAAGGTCAGAGCGGATATTTAAAAATACACTTGCAAGCCAAACGGTTCGCGTAAAGTAAAAATTTGGTTTTATGAATTTTTATACCTTTAGTACATTTTCTTCTGACCACTGCATAATTAGAAGAAAAACAGTGAAACAAAATTAACAGGAACGAAACAAAGCTTAGCTTTATTATTCAAGTTTTTTCCTCACACTATTCAAAAGCACTCAGCCTGAGTAGAAGCGCATGTTTGCGATGGTATGCTATTAAAGATGTATTATCAGAAACAAAATACAACTTAGTTTGCAGATCTTGCACATTCGAAGAAGATTTGCGAAGAACGATGCATACTATTCGAACACTATTATAACATCAGCGAACTACTGGCTCACAAGTGCTAATTCGTCGGAATGTGATAAAATTGTTCACATAAAAAGCTATATAGTAGTAAAAAATTCATATGTAATATTGAGAAATACATGTAGTACTAATCTTGTCTCATTTTTACCACTATATCAAATAAATATATTGTAATTTATAAATATGAATAATTGTCTTGAACATTGCAAAACACTTCAATCGTTGTTGCGAAAGGCCTGTAAAATGCATGCCTTAGACGGTACAAACATTAGTGATGGGTCAGATTCGTTCCTTTTGCGGACTCCGATACACGGATTTATTCCGACTCCGAAACTTATATGGATTTATTGCCCATAATTGCTTTAATAATCTTTATTATTGAACTTGTATTTTAATATAATTATTAATCATAATTAATAACACAATTTTAATTAGATAATTAATTTTATTGATATTGATTTTAATGAATAATTTTGATTAATAATTATAATTAGATAATTATTTATACTGCTGATAAATTTTATAATTAATTTAAATTACTAATTATAATTAGATAATTAATTTTATTGATGATAAATATGATAATTAATTTAAATTACTAATTATAATTAGATAATTAATTTTATTGATGATAAACATGATAATTAATTTAAATTACTAATTATAATTTTTAATTAACATTTCTATTAATTATTTAAAATTTCGTTAGTGAATTTAATGAAACTTTGCAAGAATCTTCAGTATTTTGACGCTTTTGATTTCTATGATTTATTAGGATTTCCTATGAATGTCATTTAATTTGATGGAAACAATATATTTACTGAAGCGTTCAGTAATGAAATTGCAGCTCAGATTTCTTTCTAATAAAATATCAAGTTTTTAATCTTGAAGAGCTCCATACAGTAAAAAATATTTTAATCATCATCAAGGAATATTAAACTACTCTTTACATTTATCAAATATCTACTGCTGTTAAAATCCGTTATTAACTACATTGATAAAGTGTAATTTTTTAGTGAATTTCTGTCAGTTGAATCAAATGCTTTTAAATTTTGAGCAAATTATAGATGTCATTTAAATATACCGTTACCGATACGGGCTTGCGTGGCTAGGTCAGTAGAACGCCGTGTAACGAGCCCAATTGACATGGGTTCGAGGCTAAGCTGGGTTATATGTCTTTCCCTCGCGGTTTCTGTAAGGCTAACGTTTTCGAGAATTTAAATTTAGGATATTCTCCTTTATAGTTTTTTTATAATATACATTCAGCTTCTTATTCTATTTTACTCTTTATTTCTAAACCTAATTTATTATTAGATAAATTTTGAATAATTCCTAGTGATCAAAATCAAATGGTATAAAAATATTTTTCGATGGCCGTTAAATTACTCACATTTAAGAAATATTATTTCTTAATAATTTCTAAATTGCGTTTTTATTTGTTGTCTTATCTTAAACTTGTATAACAAAAATTCTTGACTGTTTGAAAAGAGACCAGGCTCAAAATTTTCTCTCTTTTAAATAGTTTTTTAATTATTTTATAAAATCCATTAATTTCAATTTATCGAGATTCAACTAATGAAAAGATCTTTGATATTGTAATCTTGAGTTAAGAATAAAAAATTATAATTATTTTAATTAGAATTATTATTATTTCTTTTTACTAAGAAGTATATCAAAGAAGGTAGTTTAGCAATTTTTATAATATATAGCGAATGCAATTTTTTTCTGTTTAGAAGTGAAAGCTATTTTGATAGTAGATAAATAAATTCAGAAAATACAAAAATATTGCATTATCATTGGAATCTTTACTTAATTTCAGTTCGTTCAGAACACCAACAACTGTGTGAAAAATAGATTACAGAATACCATTTTATGCAAACATTAAAAAATTATTGTAAAATGCAACAAAAAGATATGCCATTTCAAATTAAATAACAGCATGTACAAATAGTAAAATTTTTGTATTAGATATCAAGCAATATCATGTGGAATACAAATATATAATTAAAACTGCATAACTGCATTGAGAGGCAATTTTTTGAATTCGGGCAACCTTATTGAATTAGCTTCGCAGAGGGTTAAATATACAATTACGATTTATGATTTGTGAAACGATATTTTGATATTAGAAATTTATTTTTAAATACTAAGCAAATAAACTATTATATTATTGAAATAATACATTTTTACAAAAGCGTTTCATCTATTCAACATAGGTTTGAAAACATCGTATTTAACATTGTCCCACATGTACACACAAGAGATTAATTTATTACAAAGTTTGCATAAAACATAGTGTGAGAGCTTTACAAGAAAAATATAAAAGATTCACTTTAACTTTAATATTTAAAAATAAACTTGTTATTTGAAGATTTTTTCTTAATACATATTTTGAAATTAAACGAATTTCGAATTTTATAATATGCTCTCTGTATGTCCTTTTCACTTCAACAGACTTTCTTTGAAAAAATAAAATTAAATAATTCTAATAAAAAAATGGCGAACAAACATTCATTCAGTATTAAATGGCTGATCGAAGAGAAGGTTATGACCTTCTTTCATCATTTCTTATTCTTATACTTTTCCCCAACATTCGTTTGTACTCGAAAGAGAGAAAATTTTTCTTTATTTTAGATTCAAACTTTTGGAGCTATCTTTGGTATTTTCTTGAAATCAATTTCTTGTAAATTTAAGAAATATTAAAAATACATTTCCGAATCTGTAAAACAATAAATGAGGAAATCATGGTTCCATTTATTGTTCATGTGACTTTTTTGTTCTCTCAAACTTTATTGTAAAAAAAGGCAGAAGAAACTTTATGATAAAACAGCTATTTAATTATTTTCATTTCAATTATAAATTTTTTTAAAGAATAATATTCCTTTCTTGAAAAAAGTGCGAAGTTAAATAAATAAGCTTATAAATGCGAATATTAAACTTTTTCTTTTTTGGTGTTTAGAATGAAATATACGACACATTATTTAAGAAACGGATATGCTTAGAAAAATTAACAAAATATTGACAACTAATATATATTCCTTCACTGTATTGTAAACTACATTATTGATGACATGTAAAAAATATTGCTCTGTATTTTATGTTAATATTTAAATTTCGTGTTATACAATACATTTAAAAGGTATTAATAATTGGATGGATTTTTATGCATCACACAAAAAGTGTTTGAAAAATGATTAAAATGAAGTTTATCAGCAGCAATAAATTTAATACATCACCTTTATCATAGAAAGAATTCATAATAATTGATAAAATAATTTTGTGCAAAAGTATCAGGTAAGCGAATATTAGTTGTTTCAATCGATAGTTTCCTGCATCAGATTGCTGTATTGTTATATTTTATGTCAACTAAATGAAGAGCAAACAACATATATAGACAAAATATTCCAATGCAATATTAGCTTTTTAAAGCCATTTCTTAAAACCGCAAATGACCAGACTTCTCCTCCACTCCCCGTCGTTTCATTGTTCACAATTGATGGCGCCGCTCGGAAGCGGAGGGCCTCAATTTCCTGGAATTTCTTTAAAGGAATAGGGGATTTCATTCTGCTTCCGTGAATGAAAAACAACCCAATCTTCTGAGACACAGAAATTATCACTCTTGCCGGGCTTAGAAAGTTGAAAAATAACATAAACTCACTAAAGTTTTGACTCCATGGTGCCCCTAGATGCACTTCGCTATTCGCTTTTTTTATTAATAGATATGTATAGGAAAAAACCCTTTAACCACCAAGTTTCTAGCTATTTGTTATAATTGACACTACTCTAAATGCATTAAGAGCAAACCCGGATAAGCGCTGTAAGAACCATTAAACAATGGAAGTTTTGGGATCCCCTTTTCCTCAACAACTTCTACCAAATAGTTTTTTTTATTGACATATACTTAATCCCCGTATAAGTAATTTTTATTTACAAATATTACTAAAAACAGAAATAACGAAACATTTAATTGCCGGTCACATTCAAGCTCATTTCAGTTTCTGGAGTATAAAATTTGAAAATATAAATTTAAATGTAATTTTAAACAAATAATAAAATAACTTTAGAAATTTTGCAGCAAAATCTAACAATCTAAATACTGTAATACAAAGTTTTACAGGACTGCTGGCTTATAAGTGAGTCAGCTAACTGCAAGAAAAAAGTTCTGGAACACACTGATATGCAAACGAAACTGAAAACTTCTAAAGAAAGTTCAGGAATTTAAACGATGCTCGATTTCAATTTGAAAAAGTTCAAGTACGCGCCTCTTGTAAATCAAACGAAATAAAGATATCACTTAACTCCTCTCCAAACTTTGACGCCACACCAGCGGGAAAAGTTTAATGACTGGCATTTTCAGTATAGGTGGAAAAATGAAAATGACGAATAATTTTATAAAAGTCATTCCTAAATTTTAAAAGCCATCTCTAATCTAAAAACATATGGATTTGCGTATATCGATGAGTTAAATGGTTTCTATGAGCAAATTTGGACTAAACTCCAAGATTTTAATAGACAGATTACAAGTAATACAAACTTGAATTGAGAGCTGATGCTGTCATAAAACTGATAAGTAAGGTTAAATTACTATTTTAGCTAGTTTATGTTGGCTACTGAGAGAATGAACCGCATATAGTGAATATCAGAGATGGCTTCAGCACTATTTTTCTCTCTGTAAGTAAAAAAGAATGGTCAAAATTACGAGAAAAGTATAGAAAGATATATATTACATGATACAACTTCCAGTTCATTATTTTGAAGGAAAATTTTTATCCTGTTATAAACCGGATTTATTTTCAGCTATATTTCTGAGGTTATGTAAGCTTGCGAACTTCAACAAACCTTCATAACTAATCAAGATATACGGATCTCAAGGAAGAATAATGATTGCAAATTTACAAATAAAATACTATGGAAATAATACCGTGTCAAAAAAAAACACGCTTATCTAAAAGAGAATGTTAATTTCCTATGTTCGAATCAGACCGAAGAACGCTATAAATAAAGCTTTTCAACTTTTCAGTATGCGAATGTAGTGAATCAGAACATATTAGGATGGTGATCATAACTTGAGGTTTTTGAGTCTATAGGTGCAAAAATCCAGGTGTTATAACCATATTAATAAACTTTTAATTTGGGGAAATAATTAAAATATAAATTGAAAGAAAGCCGATCAGTTGAGAAAGGTGAAATTTCGGGGATAATCTGGCACTGTGGTGGTTAATGTTCAAAAGTTACGAAATGAGTTGCGAAACTCTTTGTTCATACAGATTGCAAGTGGGAGGATTTTAATTAAAATGACGGCAGATGGTCATGAAATTGAGTTAGAGCACCAGGACTATTTTTAAACTAGAAATCTTAGCATGTTCTATGAAATCAGCTTGGTTACCATAGCCCAGGTGTAAAAAAGAAAAAAAAAAAAAGGCTTAAAATAGCGGAAGAAAATTTGAAAGTTCGGGAATAGGATAAAAATACAAAAAAATTTGAAGATTAAAATATCTTAAAGGAACAGTGGTGTTTATGATAGTTAATAAAACTATGGTGATTCTGATTTTTTATTTGCAGAACTACAGAAGTTATAGTTGTTTTAATTAGCTTTTAATTGGGGGGATTCATTAAAACATGAATAGAAAGAGCGACAATCAGTTGAGAAAGGTAAAAGTTTGGGGATAATATGGTACTATTGTAACAAAAGATAAATAGCAAGCATATTTTGAGTTAAATGACTCAAATCAAAATATTTTGACATTTTTATTTTAATGTTATCACCTCT
>BGPR01043325.1:0-12983 GCA_013235015.1 Araneus ventricosus
ATCTTGATTATTATAGATTACAGTGAATAGGGAATACAAGTTATACAGAATATTACAGACGAGTAAATTTGTAGGAGTGGTGTTTGAGACCTGCCTCTGCAGGTTGAATTACCAGGTCACTTAGAGCAACGCCTACTGAAATTTTTTGAAGTTCAATAATTGAAAGTTCATGAACATCCGCTCAATCGAATAAACTCGAACAAAAGCCAGTCTCGACGAGCTCATGCTCCTCAAACAGTTAAAGGAAGGTACAGCTTCTGAATCTTCACAACTGGCCGCAAGAGTGACCTCAGTTCTCCGAACCGATCCGAAGATCCAGCACGCAAAGCAGCGAATGCGTAAGATCGGAAACCGACAAAAATGATCACGATCACAATCAACTCTCCTCCTTCTCTCCCGCCGCTGCTTAAATTTCGTTCTTCTAGGACGAGGTCCGCCCAACAAGAAGTTTTCCGCCCAATTCCGTGAGGTCCTCACCAATGAGGTCTTCCTTTCCAGGGTTGGTTTGTCCAGTGACAGTCTTGAACATACGGTCTCTTTTATGGACTCGTCGCGTCTCAGTTCAACTGAGAACGGACATCCATCACTCCCTTCTTATGAATTCTCCGAAAAGGCTTTGTGTGCCAAGTGTCACTAGATATGGAGGAAAAGAAGTCTTTGTACGAATTCTTGGAGTTTTGCCGACAGGCCCAGGGTGGGGGCCGATTTTAGCCGCTGTTCTGAAATCTTCACAATATATATATAACTCTTAAATGATCATCTTTTTTTGACGTAGCCATGATTTTAAAATGGTACCTGGTCATTAAAATTTCAAGATATGTTTTCGCATCAAATTTGTCTTATACTCTTATAATCAATATACAACGGTAAAAAATGAAACTTCTAGAAAATCGTTTACTGAAATTATAAAGTGTTATCACAATTTATAAACGACCCCTTTATAGTCAGCAAGGGTTTGGATGTTAGAAACATGACGATAAACGAACACTTGCTTACAATAAGGGGGGAGGGAAATGTTTACCTTCTTTCTGGGTCATTCTGAGTTTCAAACTAGATTTCAAAGCAATGTGGGTTTCAGAGTGTGAAGCCCTAAACGACATCCAAAAATGTTTTTGAGTATCCCTTTGCCTAATTTTTCTTTTGTGAATATACAGCACTTATGAGAGTAAGTTTGGCATCTTAGTGAACTCTAATTGATATGGAATCATTAAACTGGTCTTGATAAGATACATTTCTTTATGATAAGAAGTCCAAGAGAATCATAAAATCGAGCTCGATAGAATACCCTTATTTGTTTAGAATAAGAAAGTCTATAAATCTTGTGAGATTTAGCAAGAAATAAACGCAGATTATTTCTCGGTCACCGGATTGGAATGCAGTGCCTCCCCCCTTCTTTCAATTGAGTGTAATT
The DNA here is from genome assembly GCA_013235015.1 of Araneus ventricosus. Classification (NCBI taxonomy): domain Eukaryota; kingdom Metazoa; phylum Arthropoda; class Arachnida; order Araneae; family Araneidae; genus Araneus; species Araneus ventricosus. The sequence continues at coordinate 1,412 of BGPR01043325.1, forward strand.
CATCCAAAGTGCATGGTAAGCACAATCTTCCCCTAGTAACAAAAAATTATTGCATAAAAACTTATATTTATTTTTGTAAAAGTATCTCAGTAACTTACGGCGAGTTTCTACCTTTGTAGCTCAGAGAATGCCAAGGCGCTACTCTAGCAAAGAATTGTCCAACATCTTTCCAGGCGATTTGATATCATAGCTTTCAATATCACAACCTGTTGTTCCGCCAAAACTTATTTTCTTAATCTCCAAAAGAGAAGAAATCAAGAGGAGTAATATTAGGAGAGCGTAGAGCCTTTTGAGTGACTCATTCCTTACAGTCCCTCTGCCTGGAAATTTCTCATGCAGGAACTGACGACTTACAGAACCCAGTAAAGGGATGGTTTATGGTCTCGAGATCTCAACTACCTTTGAACTGAAATGGTCGATTTGATTTCATGAAACCAACCACTAAACTTATCACCACCATTTCGTTGAAAATTAATATTTGACTCACTGCTTCCATTCATAAACTAATTTCGCAATCTATTCGATGATGTTATGCAATTATAAATATATATATTGTGCCAATGTTTTATAATTAAGGAAAGACTTTGTGCTTACCCTGGATATCATTAAATTAGCAATGTGGATCATAATTTTTCAAGGAAAGCTTTCAAAACATATTTTGAAATTCAGAACTTGTCTAACATCTCCTACTCAATGATGTAAAATATCCAAAATGGGTCTTTACTTTTCAATTAACTCTCTTCATCTAAAATACAAGCAGTGCTGTGAAATATGATGTTTCTATACAATGGAAATATATATTAAGCATAAGGTAAGGTAAAAAAAAAAGAAAAACAAGTAACATACGAGCCTTTTAAATTCTCTAAAAACTAAAAAAATTTTTCAGAAAAAACAAAATACTATATCATGTATCTTATACAAAATGCGTGGCCTAAATGTCAATCCTTTTTAATTACAATGAGTAAATGAATAATAATGTATTTGCTGCTTTTTAAAAATGAGTTATTTTAAATGAATTTTATAAAAAGAAAATGTCGAGTTTGGTCTTAAAATGATAAATAGCTGATAATTGAATCTAAAATGAAAGATGCAATTGTTTATGATTCTTTTTGGATTAATTATAGCCCAATGGTTGGGTAGTTGAATTCGGAATTAATTAGAGTAAAGCTGGAAATTGTTTTAACCCCTTCAGTTTAGGTCTGGAATGAACATACTAAGTTCTTATCCTCCTGCTAGGTAAGCTTTAGCCGTTGCGTGCAGATTTGTAGTCAGAAAATGGGATTTTTTTCAATAATCGAACAATATCTCAAAAACACCTCATGCTATCAAAAACATTGAAAAACTAAAGTTGTAGAGCTTAAAATTCTGAATAAAATGAGTATGAACACTTATTATATTTAATGAAAATTAAGCTCACAACTGCGCTTCTAAGTTTTGCCTAAATCTCGAATCAAGTACTTAAGCGAGAACGGACCAAGTTATCGTTTCACCCTGCCTCCAATTATTATATATACATTTTAAATTTGTTCAGGATGCTTTTATAACTGTTTCAGTTCTTTATTTAGTATATTTTGAGGGTAAACCCCACTGTTATTATGATTTAACAAAGGAAAATATCACACGATCAATAACGGTTGAGAGCTTAATGAAAAACAACGATTTTCATTTTAACCCTTATTATTTAACTACGCGTAATTGAAGTGATATTAAATAGATAAAAAAGTTTTAGATCAATTTTAATTTTTTAGATGTTGAAAGTGAGTCATAATCATTAATGTCGGTTTGCTTATTCTGCCTCCAAGTCCGAAATTATCTCCTCCATCCTGATATTGATTTCAGCCTCTTGGTTAGCCGAGTTTGTAATGATCTTATCATCTTCTGGGGAATTGATCACCCTTGCCCTTAGCAGTGATAGCAAATTGTAGAACATTTAAGGCCAGATTTCCTACAGGCTCAGTCAAATTACACCCTTTTGCATGATATCATAGATAGTAAGGCTGGCGAAGTTGGTTCCTTGTGGGCCGGGCCGGCCGGAGGGGGTTGCGAACGCACAAGGCCCCGCGCCACTGAGTGATTTTACAAAATGAAAATGCCTTTTTGCGATTTGTTTGTTTTTAATCGAACATACTTGTAAAACATTGCAGAAACAGGAGACTGCGAGTTATACGTTCTGACGTCTTCGGAAATGGCTGAAGTCGGTTTCAGGTGATAACATTCAATACATTCCTTGTTCCCGAGACAATTGCTTCAGGACTTCTGTGGGGATCCACATCCGTTTCCCTAATGACCAGCAGATAGTTTTTCAAAGGGCAGCTTAAAGAGACACCTCTATATGAAAGTTTTATCTTCGGCTTATTTACTTCTAAATTGAGCTCATCTGTTCCTATTGTGTCCAGCAGGATAGCTAAACGATAATGAACCACATATGTCAACCGGGCGTCTCGTTTTTCTTGTAAAAAGTGTGGTTTTCCAGAATCTATGAATTCATCGAAGGTACTTGCTAAAAAGGTATTCTGTTAAATCTATCCATCCCGCTATCATTCCATCGCAGACACACACTTTGTGGTGCCCCCTCCTCATTTTCTTATATGTTAAGCACATATATTTCTCTTGTGCCCAGTGGGACTGCTAAGTGATGATAATGCACACATCACAGGGGTTTTTCTCTTTTCTTTTAAGGTGTGGTTTTCCAGCATTTATAAATTAATCGTAGGTACTTGTTAAAAGGTAGTCCGTTACATCTATGCCTCAGAGTTTAATCAATAGCAGTGAATCTGAAATATTATTTGGATTGTGTGAAACACTATGGACAACACGAGTCTTCTCGGAAGCTTAATTTTCAGTTGAATAGTTCGTTCGCATTCAGAATATCAGCCGTACAGCAAAACAAAATATTCTGCTTTTGTTCTTGCAAACAAATTTCAGGTGCGCTATTTTTTTTATCTCTTTTTTATAGTTATTTATTAAACCAAGTTTTTTATTTTTCCAAAAGAAAATTTGAATATTTTAATAGGTTATCAATTTAAAAAACAATGTAGTTTCCCCTCTGTTTTTGCAGTGCAATATTTTTGCTATCGGTTACTACTGAATACATTTTAGTTAAAAGATTTTTTTTACTTTCTCGTATACGAAGAGAAAGTATTGCAATCGTCAAAAAATTCGAACTCGAGATTTTGACGAATCTCCACGTTTTAAACCTCCCGGAGTCCGAAAAACACAATTTTGGAATTATGTCTGTCTGTGAACACGATAACTATTAGAGCTACGGGGATGAAATTTGGTATGTGGTCTTTAAACATAATTTGTAGGTTTCTATCAACTTTTGGACAAAATCCGTCAACGGGAAGTCTGTCTGTCTGTATGTTCGAGGTCATGCGAACGCTATAACCCAAAAACTTGAAAGGCCAGATGGATAAAATTTGGTACACAGTTTTAACGACATGAATGTAGGTCCGTATAAAATTTTGGGCCAAAGACGTCAACGGGCTGACTGTCTGCATGATAGCATACTTGTTCAACTCTATGCGCATGCATAAATGCCTGTGCAAAGAAAGGATGCTCCGAAAACTAGGCAGTTTGCCAAAAACCAATTCTGGCGGCGAGATTTTGTGAGGAAGCAAACATTTAGGGCGTCTCGTCTTACTTCCGTATTGGAAGAAATCTCTGCGCATGCGCAAGCTATTCACCTGTTCTCTTCTCCGCACGCGGAACTCGCATTGCTAGAGTTTGATTAAAAAAAATAAATATTGCGAAGTTTTAATAGATACGCATCTTTTTGAATATGATTATTCACCTCAATATTTTACTATCAATATAATCTACAATGAAACACCTTCTGATAGTCATTGCATTCTGGGTTACAGTTGGTTCGAACTTTTTATCAACGCAGGGGGAAGGGAAATGACAAATGTTTGAAAAGTATACGAGAAAGTTTAGGGGAGGCTACTCCCGCTGGTTTTATTAACAAACGGCAAATGGTGTTCTCTATTCTTTTACATTGTGCAGTTTTTATTATAAAGTGTTACTTATTTGCAACCTTTTTAATATTTTGACAAACTACATATCAAAATCACTTGGATAAGTTTTGAAATATACAATGCATTTTGAAGATCGATTCAATTTAAATATCCTAAAACCGAAACTCACAGTAGGTTGTGCATAAGTTTGTGATCAGGTGGTTATCTTTTTTCAGTCTTATCTTTTTCGTCTATTTGTTATTAAATTTGAAAAAATAATGAGCTCAACTTTTAAGAATTCATTTCATAATCTAAGTTAAAAGAAAATCTCATTCATACGGTATGAAATTTTAATTCAATACTGTAATTGTAAATCGACAGAAGAATTGAAAGGGTGGGAGGGACTTGCTCTTTCAATTGATTGCATGGTTAAAAGCTATTTAATGTTTCTAGAACTTTCATGTTTTGAAACTAATTGAACCTATTTTCTCATTTTAGTTTTAGCACAGAAAGTTTTCAAACTGACGAGTTTTTAATATTTCCTCACAAAAGCAGACTAAAAAACAGACAGACAGCACATTTCTACAACAGGGTTCCCACTCTTATTGAAGAAAAAAAAAATTCAGAACTTTTAAGAAATGTCAAGGACCTTTACGAAAAATTCAGAACCATAAAATTACATATTTGTAGAATGTGCTTACACTAACTGAATTTTCACTGAAAAATTGTAAAGCAATCAATACATGATATTTCAGTTATTCTATTTTACAGGAATCAAACTACAAATTAAATAATAATAAAAATAAGTTATAAAAAATTAAAAAAAAAAACCATTACATGATTTTTTTTTATATTTTATCATCAATAGGACAGAGACAAGTGCTTAAGAAGCAATAATGAATAACAATAGAATCTTAACTGGAAACTTGGAAATATGTTGAGATGGAAATCAAATGAAATCTAATTTATCTTGAATATCCAAATTGTCTCAATTGAACACTAAAAGAAATTCACAGTGTATATTTTATGCTTTTTTTGGAACAGATCTTTTATAAATCTTTACATTATATAACTTTTAAGATCAAGCCTTTACCATTTTAGTAATTCAATCCACAATGATTCAAACAGAATAAAAACTAAATTTTTTTAAATCAAAATTAATTTTATTTTTGACCTTCTAAAGAGGCAATAATCAAAGTAGCTATCAATACATGATTGATTAAAATTTTAAACAGTTTAAAATAGATAAAAAATAAGTCACTGATATTTAACCCCACCTAGATATAGTTTCAACAAGCAATGAAATTAACTTCTCCATGCTGAAAGGTCAGTGTGCAACAACCTACGGTTAGAGAGCGTCCCCACTCTGTAAAAATTTCACCTTGGGGAAAGGGATATTTACTAGAACTGTTAGAAGGATTACTGTAGTTGCCAAAACTTAGCCATTAATTCAGCTTGAACCAATTTTCTTTCAAATAAAACCCCTCAAGATTGTCTGCCTGATTGCGGTTTTGAGGGGGGAGGGCAGGAGTGCTCAGAGGAGAACTTATTTATTCTGCAGAGGGTGATAAGCGGAGGAGAAACAGGTGCAATGCGGAATATTTACCGGTGACCTTCATATTTAACGTTGAGGAAAATTGGTGAGATTATCAGTGGCTTAAAATTCAAGACCCCATCCAGCACCAATGACCCTAATTTCATCAAAAGAGCTTTTCAAAAGGATTCTAGAGGACCGTGGGAACCCTGTACAAGTGTTAAGCAAAAATAATTGAAGATTTTTTTTTATTTTATTTAAAAAGGAATCTTGAATTCAATTATCATATTCAAATAGCTATTATTTCAAAATGTGAATGTCAAATGATTTAATTTGCACTTGCATCAAATGTCAGATCCTCTTCGGTCAATGCCTGAGCAACCTCTGCATTATTTCAAGTTACTTATAAGTTTATACTTTTCTCTCTCTCTGAAATATATTTATAGTAACTAGTATTGGTAAATATTCCAGTATGTTTCATCCCTCATACTACAATATTAGATACACACAAATTGTGCTTTCATACTTGAATGAAAAGGGTAAAATATTTAACATTTCTTTTGTTCAAAAGAAATTGCTAAGTTTTAAAATTTATACTTCCCCAAATCTGAAAAATACCGCCACTTCAGATACTTTTAACAATTTCAGTGTCTGTTTCTAGCTGTAAACACTCATTCAATAAACTATGTTTCATTTTGAATCACCATTCTGAAATGATTTTCTGTTTTTGCAAAATATACAGTTTGGGGATATTTATAAATTTTATATATGTTTAACTCTTGAGAAACATATTTTTTTCAAAATATTCAGTTTATGGGTATTTATAAATTTAATGTTTCATTTTGAATCAACGTTCTGAAATACCCTTTTTTTTTTGCAAAACATACAAAAATATTTACCTACCCCACATCACTGCTCTATTAGCAATTCATCTTCGTAATTACAAAATTAAGCTAGTGTTTCTCATAAAATACATTTTCAAAGGGAGGGGGCTTTCTGGAAAATCTTCAAGGAACAATATTTGTGTTGTGTAAAGAAATCTCCAAAGAGTTTAGCAAATGGTGAAAAAATTTTTCCAAACGCTCAACTGATCAGTGTAGTCTGGTTGGTTGTGCTGTTTTCTGGCTTAAGAGCCACATTGACAATATTGCACCAAACACGAGGTGAAGTGGAGTCATGTTCACATTGATGTTTGCTTGGGATAACAAAAATACACATCACATTCCAATTTTGGAGCATCAAAAGGAAAAAATTCCTCTTCCTAACAATTAAACGAATTAGCACACTCTTTAAGCAAGTTGATCCCATTGGGTTCTGCTAGGACTTCACATGCTTCAGTAGTTCAGCTTGCTTTCTTAAAAAGCCTTTCTACCAGTAATCCAAAATTAATAAACGAAAAAATATTAATTAAAATGATTCTGCTACAATTAATTGATCAGTATTTTAATTTGGTTCTTGTAATTGACCAAAGGTTTCTGTGGGTATTGAAAACATGGTAGAGAAATAATTTGTTAATCGGGGAACCTTTGGTAAGCAGACTTGAAATAAACTGCAACAGAAAATCAATATAAACCTTTATTTCATTGCCATTGTACAGTTTTTGCATATATGTTGAATAAATTAAATAGCATGCACAGTTAACACCATTTACACACCTCTGAAAAAAGCATTGAAATTTAATTTTGAATACCATGTCATAACTTTACTTTCTGCAGAAGATTCTGATTAAAAAAGAAACTTATGTCAGAAATTGAAAATCTATTTTTTTAGGATACATATTATATAGTTAACTTGTTAAGAAAATAACCATTCTACTTGTTCTTTACAAATGGGAAAATATCAGCAGACTAAGTAGCAAAGTGCAATCACATGATTTCTTTCGCTACAAATTTCTAGAAAATATTTCACATCTAAATCATGATATCCTGACCTATCTCCAGACAATTGAGCTCCGCGTTTGATTACCATTTTATCAGTCAATCAATAATATAAAATTCCAGAATCAAGTTACTGACAATACCCATAAAATTTTTTAAAAAAGAATTTTTAGGAACACAGAAAATTTAAAATATAATTTGCAAACAGAATATCAAAGAAACCAGATAACAGATGAATGAGAAAAGTTAACTTGTTCCAATTTTAATTAAAAATAAAAGTCAAAGCAGAAATTAACTAAATATTTTTCTTTTCGACAGTGATGGATATCCAGAAATATTGTACTGACTGATCCTTTATTAAAAAATCTTTATAAATTTTTTACCAATATTTCTTATGAAGTGTAATAATAAAATTTATTCTTAATCATTTAAAATTTCTAAAAATCTTATGTACGATTACGAATGAATCATTAACTCAAGACTCCGTATTTATAATACATCACAAAAGGATAACTCTTATATTTTATATTTAGCAAAATGCTTCAAAATATACTAAGCCTTGTTTCTATTCTATTTTAATAGCGATTCATGAAACTAACAATGGCAATCTACAAAAATTAAAAAACCTTTTCTCGACAATCTGATGAATTGCTGCAAAAAGTTAACTGACCCCAATAAGAAATTACTCTCTCCCCAGTTTTGAATTATACTGAGGGTTTTTTATTTATCAATTAAAGAAATTAACTTTTTAGTACCTGAAGATCGTATAAATGGTGTTTTCTGCATGCTATAAAGAAAAATGCGGCTTCATCACTTACCTGCTTCCCACAGCATAAAAAGTTTTATTCTGCTAAAACACTAGAAAAGTAATGATGCACCAGATGCATACCTCATTCTTAAATTAATGAGTTATATGAAAATATTCCTTACTGTCTTAATTTCTTTCTATTTAGTTCATTTATTTTTAAAATACCATAATATTCTAATTCTTGTTCATATCTTTTGTAGACTATAGCAAGATAAAATCCAATCTAATTTATTCATACGAGCAGTAATGTGAAAATTCATGTAACGAAAACAGACACTCGTGAGCGATTAAGAAGTATTATTAAAATGAAAACAAAAGGGTATTTTTAATAGTATCCCATAAATCTACTGAATATCAGTATATAAATTTTAAAAAAGTAACACCGCATGCCACTACAAAAAAAAAACATTGTTACATTTTAATACTAAAAAACATAATGGATATCAAACAGAAAAAAATTTTATTTAAAGGGAAAGGGGATTTTAAATAGAAGTTTAAAGTCAGCTCATATAAACTGAAATAACATCGTTTTAGTTTAGATAATTGTTTCACTCTCATGAACTTACAATAAAGGGTATAATGTCATCTACTTCAGCAAAAAATGTATCTATTCTAACCTGCACATTATCTAGTCCAGTACTAGACACAGGACAAATTACGCAACTAGATAAATTTATAATTCACAGGGCATAATTAGCATTACTTCCCAATTTAAATTCTCCTTTGTAAGCCTTCAGCCTGCCTTGGTCATAAGTTTGGCAAAAGCTGCTATTAGTTTCAATACTGAAAAACTTTTATGCCTATCTTTTTACACTATAAAATTCCAATATCCAGGCAGTGTAGGATAAATAATGGGAATGAAGTTAAATATTTATAAAAAAGATTCTTGAACGTTTTCCAATTCTGATTTCAAAGATGAAAACCATTTTTTCCCCCTTCTATTATGCAAGCTTTTTTCCCCCCCCCCTCAAATAGGGAATGTATATTTTGAAAGAAAAACTGAAATCAAAAAATTTTAACATTTCCAAAATAATCCATGAGCAGATGGGGAGAACAAACTTTTCAACAAATATTATATACTAAATTACATGTTATAATCCTAAAAGTTCCTTAAGTATCACTTCAACTATAAATTCGTACTTCAGGTTTCCCTAGTTTTCATGGAAGCTAGTGACTAGTTAAGAAAGATTTCCAGGCTTTTCTATCATTTGTTTCATCTTAGCTTCAAAATTGTCATCTTTTATAAGTTTATTGATATCTAATATTACATATTCCTTCAGTTTTGCTTCAGATAAAACCACAAACTGATTACAAAAGTATTCGAAGTATTATTCTTCTATTGGTAATTATTTAATTATAATTTGGCAAATTATTTTATAAGACGCAATTTAATATGAAGCAGTGGAAGGGACACTTCTTTTCTCATTTCAACATTTTTGCCTCCAGGACCTATTTATGCTTAATCATTTTTTTTCTTAATGTACTATTGGTTCCTGTCAACTGTCCCACTTACACAGAAAACAAAAGAATTTTGTGCACTCATTCTGTTAACAAAAAAAAAAATGGACTTCAGATCATCCACCTCTGGTCTAAATGCAAAGATTTATTGATGATCAAATAAAGATGTTTATTATCACTCTTCCAAATGAACTGAACGCCCAACAGCTACAGAAGCACTCATTTCAATTATGCAATATTACTGCTCTTTCAAGACTTCTCCGTGGTGTCAATCATTAAAAAGTATGTCACATTTGTACTGGATTTTGAAACTTGTCATTAGTCTTTAATAACGATCGTCTTTATTTATTTAGGTAATGTTTTTTAATGTTGTAGAAGTAAAGATGGATTTTGAATACTTTGTAGTAAGTACAATTCTGAGACAATCTAGACTAGTGGAAGGGATGAGGGCATTAACAGAATTATCCGATTCTCCCATTGTGTTGAATTGGCAGTTCACCAGTCTAGATGAATATACTGAATTGAAAAGTTCAGGGATGAGATTGGCAAAAAAGCAAAAAGACTAAAATCATACGCGAGCAAAAAATTTGTACCATAATTTATACGCGAAAGACGTTTTTAAGAAGTAAAACATCAGGACATGCAACATGATGAAAATATTACACTATAATAATTAATAACTTAATTATTTATAATTCAGTATGTATAAATAAGAAAAAGAATATTAAATTATTATTAAATCATTCGCATTAAAAGTTAACAAACAAGTTTAACACATCATCAGGGGCATCAGAAAATACAAAATTAGACATTAAAACATATTTACCACCTGTGCATCACTGAGATGCCACATTCACCCAACAGAAGTCTGAGAAGAATTATATTTAATAGGCTTTTGATAAAATTTGGCTAAAAAATAAATAAAAATAAGAACAAATAATTTCTTTTTGCTTCATGCAATTGTGTCAAGTGCTCTTTACACACTTAGTGGTTTTGTATCAAGTAAGCTCTTTATAAATTATAATAATGTATCATATACTGAATTCTGTTTTATTTCTTTTATTTTTATACTTTTTTTCAAAAGTAACAGCACAGTGGTTTTGCACCTTATAAACTGAGAGGAGTCGAGAAATTTTACAGTTACAATGACAGATTCATTTAGCATTATAGTTATTTGAAACCCTTTGAAACATTTCCTTAATTGTTAAAGAAATGGTTTTCTTTTCTTTTTTATTTGTGTGGCTTTTGTTAGTAACAGATCTCCATTAACACGCTTCACCCCTTGTTTTGGAGGGCTGCTATCTTTAACAGATTTTTCCTCAATAAAGGATGTGTTTATACCCTCTGCAAGTTTATTTTCAGTAGGGGCTAAAGTTTTTGCAGTCTTCATTAGTATCTCTTTGTTTAATTACTGGTATAGTTGTCAGGACTACATTATCTCCAGAATGCCTAGGTAAATCATCAGTTTTATTTTTTATTTTGAGAAGATTTTTTTTTGTCTTATTCTCTGCTTTTTTGCGGCATTTGAACACAGCTTTTTAGCTACCTCTTTTGACAGAACACCACCCTATGCCCCTGTGCCTTGAAGAGGAAACTAGCTGATTCTTAATTCCTCTAGCTTGATCTAATCAACTTCTTATATCCGCAGGCTCTACAAGGATGAATGCATTCCAACATATTCTGTGCCATTTAAAGTATTGGTACCACCTTATGAAAACAAACCTAGACATATTTTGTAAAAAAAAAAATTTTTTTTCATGAACATGTTGGAAAAAATTGGTTGAAAACTTATGTCATCTTGTAGGGCATGCTACCTCAAGATGAAGAAATAATAAAAAAGATCGGAATAAAAACAAATAAATAAACTACATAAAAAAGAGAAACTCCTGTCAAAAGAGGTATTCTGTCTTGTGCCCAATAAACTGTAAAATGGGGCTGC